>JAQFZO010000202.1:0-32549 GCA_034695885.1 Geophilus flavus
ACCATAATCAAAAATAACAAAACTGTTTAATCAGCACGACACCATACAAGGAGCAAAGGAGCAATGACGTATGCACATTTATTTTCTTTTTCGTAAATTAATTTATGATTGTGAAAAAAAAATTAACAGTTGTAGAATTATTAACATTAAATTTTCTTTTAATTTATAAATTTGTTGGTTTGTTACATAGAGGTTTTCACAATAGCTGAGGCGGGATTAAAATTATTTCGGGTGCTTTGTAGACTTAAACGGGGAAGAAGTAATCGAAATCACAAAAATTTTTTCTTCGTACTGAACTCCAAACAAAACATCGCGGAATTTGTGCTGTAAAAACGTAAGTTTTCTATATTCCGATCGGATTGGTAGTGCATAACGTTAAAAACTTAACAAAAACTATGTAACAAACTATTTAGAGATATAATCAAACCGTACAGACCATAATCAAAAATAACAAAACTGTTTAATCAGCACGACACCATACAAGGAGCAAAGGAGCAATGACGTATGCACAGGATAAAATTACCGGTAGATGGCGTCAAAGTATCGTCGTGAGCACGGTGGTCGTGAGACTTGTATTTCAATCACCGTGATTTCAATGTAAACAGACATCTACAGTAACCTCATAACAAAAATAAATTAGATTATTTGTCATGCCAAACAGAAAATAATAAGATCTATTAATTAAATTACATTTTTGAGTCCTTAGCTCCTAATCCCCCAATTTCATACTTCTCCCAGAGTTCCAGACAATAATCACTAAATTACCTGCCTTTACATATTAAAACAAAGTTGAGTTTTAAATTTTAGCCATCATCTAATCTCATTTACGAGAATAAGTACGATAAATAAACTTTGTTTTGCAACCCACTAAACAATTTCTTTATCACTAATCGAAAACTAAACTAGATTTGTTTATTGACAAACAAAGATACGGTAAATCAAAGATAAATTTCATCAACACTGACTTGCAGTTTTGTACAAAGAACAACTAGTTAAAACCAACACACAATCCAAGTATGTTGCTGCAAACATTTGTTCTATTACCAATACTTCTTTTCCAAGAAGTAAGTCCATTTAAAATTCTTTGCTTACTTCCTGTCGGAGGCAGAAGTCACGAGCATGTTTTCTTGCCTGTAGTCGAGGAACTCATCAAAAACAACCATAAAGTCACTTGTGTATGGCCTCAACAATTTCCAAAGAAGATTGACAGCCCAAACTTAAAAGTAATTGCGATGAAACAAGTTGTGATGAGGGAAACTAAAAGCATGCAGAATGTTTTCACTTTACCATCCACAAACCCACTTCAATTCTTTGCATCTTTTACAGACTTTACTACAATTCCATGCGAAACATTCTTCCAAGACAAACAAGTGCAACTTCTTATCAAAGGCGGTTTACAATTCGATCTCGTTTTCATTGGTGCAGTCTTGAATGAATGTGCCATGACCATTGCTCCTTTGGTAGCCAATTATACTGTAATTTTAAGTCCCAACACCCAAATGCCGTGGATTCCGATGACAGTTCCAAGAGTGCCATCTTTTAACCCCGTATTGATGTTACAATACACGGATGAGATGTCATTTTTCGAAAGGTTGCACAACGCTTTTTATTTTATTGCTCTCAGGGCTATTTTTGACTACCACTTGGTTCCATCATTTGAAGAAATTGCGTACAAATACGTGCCTCAAGCAAATTCGGTTGCTGAAGCTTATGAGAAAACTTCTCTACACCTGCTAAATTCCGATCCAATCACTATAACTCCAAGACCAGAAATGCCAAATATTGTCCGTGTTAGTTGTGTTCACTGTAAGGAGCCAGGGGCAGTATCTAAGGAGTTTGAAGATTTCATAGAGGGATCTGGAGATGATGGGTTCATTTTATTTAGTCTTGGATCCAATGCTCAGTCCAAATATCTTCCAGAAGAAGTCAAAGAATGTTTACTTCAGGTGTTTTCGAAGTTAAAACAGAAAGTTATTTGGAAGTATGAAGCTGAGATGGATAAGAAAATACCAGATAATGTGATGATTTCTAAATGGACGCCTCAGCAAGACATTTTAGGTACGGTAATTATGCGCACATATATACCGTTGAATTGATCACAATTCTGACCAATGAATTTTTTTTCATGAAGGGCATTCAAAGATTCGTCTTTTTATCACCCATGGAGGATTATTGAGTTTTCAGCAGGCAGTTTATAATGCAGTTCCTGTGATTGGAATTCCACTTTTTTCTGACCAAAAAGTTAATATGAAAAGAGCAGAACAACTGCATGTTGGCCTTATGTTGGAGTTTACTAATATTTCTGTGTCGAGCCTGGAATATGCTATAAATACCATTTTGCAGGATAAATCGTAAGTCATCACGTTTGAACACAGTATTTCCTTTATGATTTAAGTTTAACTGTTTGTTATATTTTCAGGTATGGAGTTAATATGAAGAAATATTCTAAAGTACTTAGAGATGAAATGGGTGAACCAGTGAAAAAAGCAGTTTATTGGATGGAACACGTGATTCGTACTGAAGGGGGAAGTCATCTGTGGAGTGAGGGTGCAGAAGAGTTGCATTGGATGCAATATTTTGTGTTGGATATAGTTTTTCTTGTCCTTGTTTTAAGTTTCTCAATATATTTGCCAGTAAAAATTATGAAAGTTTGTTATAAACTTCAGTTTTCATAAATTTGATAACATGTTCGATGTGCAATTAATATTAATTTTATTTTTAAAATTATAAATTTGTTGGTTTTGTTAAATGGGGATTTTCACCTTATAATTATTTGGGATTTCTGATTAAAAGATTCGTCTTTTATCACTCATGCATAGGATTATTGAGTTTTCAGCAGGCGGTTTATACAGTAATCAGTTCCAGCAGCGATTGTGGGATTCTAATTTTGCTTTGAAATCCACAAAAATTCCATAAAATTAGCATACAATTTTCAGCTCGAACAGTTGTCATCATTTTCATTCTTTTTATGCCACCAGAAAATAGAATAAATTCTAACTCATAAGACCAACAAAATATAAAATTGATGAAATTAAAGTGTTATCATTGCACTCAGTTAAGGTATGCTATTTAATAGCCAGAAAAAAAAATTATCACCATTTGAAAAATATAAGACTACCGTATAGGTTTGTTTTGTCAAATCATATCATTATATTCACCCAAGATAAAGCAAAGATAAATTTCATAGAAACATTCACGTGCAGGTATAAAGTAAAACTAGTTAAACCAATTATACATCCAATTCAACTATGTTGCTGCAGCTGCACGCGTTTGTTCTACTGCCAATACTTCTTTTCCAAGAAGTTACTCCATTTAAAATTCTTTGCTTACTTCCTGTCGGGGGCAGAAGCGGCGAACACATTTTCATACCCGTGGTCGAAGAACTCGTAAAAAACAACCATGAAGTCACTTGTGTATGGCCTCACCAATTTCCAAAGAAGATCGACAACCCAAACTTCAAAGTAATTGCGATGAAACAAGTTGTAATGAGGGAAACCAAAAGCATGCAGAATGTTTTCAACTTACCATCCACAAATCCACTTCAATTTTTTGCAACTTTTACAGACTTTACTTCCGTTCCATGTGAAACATTCTTCCAAGACAAACAAGTGCAACTTCTCGTCAAAGCCGGTGTACAATTCGATCTCGTTTTCATCGGTGGATTCATGAATGAGTGTGCCATGACCATTGCTCCCCTGGTGGCCAATTATACTGCATTATTGTGTCCCAACATAATAATGCCATGGTCTCCGATAATTAATCCACGAGTGCCATCGTTTGTCCCCAACATGATGCTGCAATACACGGATGAGATGTCATTTTTTAAAAGGTTGCACAATTCTTTTTATTTTATCGCCATCAGGGCCATTTATGACTACCATTTGGTTCCTGCATTTGAAGAAATTGCTTACAAATACGTGCCTCACGCAAGTTCAGTTGCTGAAGCCCTTGAAAAAACTTCTCTGATATTAGTAAATACCGACCCAATCACTATAACTCCAAGACCAGCAATGCCAAATATTGTCAGTGTTGGATGCGTTCACTGTAAGAAGCCAGTGCCATTATTTAAAGAATTTGAAGATTTCTTAGAGGGATCTGGAGATGATGGGTTTATTTTGTTTAGTCTTGGATCCAATGCTCAGTCTAAATATCTTCCAGATGAAATCAAAGAATGTTTACTTCAGGTTTTTTCGAATTTAAAACAAAAAGTTATTTGGAAGTATGAAGCTGAGATGGATAAGAAAATACCGGAAAATGTAATGATTACTAAATGGATGCCTCAGCAAGACATTTTAGGTAATTATGCGCACATATACCGTTGAATTGATCACAATTCTGACCAATGAATTTCTTTACATGAAGGTCATTCAAAGATTCGTCTTTTTATCACTCATGGAGGATTATTGAGTTTTCAGCAGGCGGTTTACAATGCAGTTCCTGTGATTGGAATTCCACTTTTTACTGACCAATGGGTTAACATGAAAAGAGCAGAACAACTGAATATTGGTCTCACATTGGAGTTTACTAACATTTCTGTGTCAAGCCTGGAGTACACAATAAATACCATTTTGAAGAATAAAATGTAAGTTATCAACTCATCATTGATTGATCACTGTACGATACTGCCTTTTTTGAATTAATTTTTTGTTATATTTTCAGGTATGCAGCTAACATGAAGAAATATTCTAAAGTTCTTAGAGATGAAATGGGTGAGCCAGCGAAAAAAGCAGTTTATTGGATGGAACACGTGATTAGGACTGCGGGGGGAGGTCATCTAAGGAGTCAGGGTGCAGAGGAGTTGAATTGGATGCAATATTTTGTGTTGGATATAGTTTTTCTTGTGCTTATCTTAGTTTTTTCAATATCTTTGTCAGCAAAAATTATGAAATTCTGTTATAAACTTTATCGATAAGATACATATAGTGCAATGTACAATTATGTCTTATCTCTGTTACCAATCAACTCGACACAAGACAAAATATTAAAAAAATTAAATTTAATTACTTTTAATTATTCTAACTTTTTGCCCTACGACTGCATTAAAATCAAGTTTACAAACGAGAACTTTTATTGCTTCTTTTTCTTCTGCTTAGTTGTTTGCTTCGATTTTTTCTTTGAACAAAATGTTTTACAAATCAATCTTGCGACATAAACAAAAGTAAACATTACAGAAAGAACAATAACCGCTACAAATGCAATGACATCTACTAAGAAATATTGAAAAACATTTAAATCTTCCCCAAAACTCTTCAGATGATCCACGCCATCATTAGCCACAACCTTGTCTACCCACGAAATTGCTCGTTCAAGAGGAGGAATTAAATTATCTCTGAATATTGCCGAATATTTCTTCATATTATCTTTATATCTGTATCGGACGAAATTAATAAGCATAATTTATTAACAAATCATTTTTATGCTCGTTCGATTTACTTCTTATTTGTCGTAATTTCAGTAACAGCTTCAAAGATACTCTCACCAGTAATATTGTGGAAATTCACCATAACTCCAATTTTCAATTCTACTGCTCTCACAGCATTTCCTCGTTGATCACCCGCAATTGGTACTGCAACCACAGGAACGGCATTGAACGTCGCCTCTTGCAAACTCAAGAGTCCACCATGAGTTATAAAACCACGGATTTTTGGATGACCTGCAAAGAGAAATAGAGAAATAGTCACCCTCATTAAAATTATCACATTTTCATGTCTTATTTACCTAAAATATCTTGTTGTGGTGCCCACTTCATGACTTTGACATTACTAGGCGCATTTTTCAACTCTTCTTCGTACTTCCGTATGACTTTCTGTTTCAGTTTCGAAAAAGCAGTCAGTAATGATTTTTGATTTCATCCGGCAAGAACTTCGATTGGGCATTTGATCCCAAACTGAAGTAAATGAATCCATCGTCACCAGAACTCTGCACAAATTCCTCAAATTCTTGTGGCAGTGGTTTTGCCTTTTTAACGTGAATTCCTCCAAGAGCAATCATATTCGGCATCGTGGGTTTTGGACTAGTAAACACTGGATCGGAATTGGTAAAATACAGAGTAACCTTTCGACTCGCATCAAAAATTGAAGGATTTTGAGGCAGATGATTTGCCATTTCCCGGTGATATATAGGAATACTGTAATAATCATTGAGGAGACTGACCGCCACGCCCGTGAGAAAGTTATTCACTCTCTGGAAGAAGTTCATTTCGGAAGTAAGGAGAACGTTGGGAATGTAAGATGGTATTTGCGGGGCAAATATTCCACTCCAAGGTATCGCTGCACCAGGACTCTGGGAAATTATTTCTTTGCCCAACAGAGGAGCAGTTCCCACAGCACATTCGTTCATAAATGAACTCACGATTACGACGTCAAACTGCTGTCCTTTTTCGAGTAGATTTTTCACTTCCGTATTTTGCAAATACGATTTACAAAATGGAACTGAAAAAAATGGGAAATAAGACATCAAAATCAAAGGATGTAGACCGATCCATCCAAACATTTGTTTCTGAACTTCGGCTGATTTGAAGTCCATGGGTTCTTTAATGATGATTTCTTTCACGTTCTTTATCGGTTTTTGAAATGAAATTGCGGAAACCACAGTAACTTCGTGATTTTTTTCAGCCAGGCCGACGATTAAGGGATCGTAGATGTTTTTGTGACTCTTCGATGCGAATGGGAAGAGGTAAAGGACCTTGTAGCCTTGGATGTATTCTCCGCAAAACAATAATGTTAGGACAGCGAATATAAGTTTCATCTTGCTTGGTTTTGAGGGAGTTGCACATATAAAAATTATCTTAACTGTTCTATCAGCCACAGCCCACATAATATTATCTGTGTTGGCCTTTACACCTTTTGGTGCATTGATTGGGCTTATGTGATTGCATTTATATTTTTTTCAAGACATTTATTTAATTTAGACGTTAGAATTAACTACGTTCATTGTGTAAAAGTGTCAAAAAATGAGTGATTTATTGCTTCTTTTTCTTCTTCTGCTGAGATGTTTGTTTTGGTTTTTTCTTAGAATTAGAACCAAAACATTTTCTACAAATTAATTTTCCAATGTAAACAAAAATAAATACTATTGAAAGAACAATAACAGACATGAATGCAATAACATCTAATAACAAATATTGAGCAGAATTCAAATCTTCTCCAGAACTTCTAAGATGATCTACACCGTCATTGGCAACGACCTTATCGACCCATAAAATTGCTTGTTCAACTGGAGGTACTAAGTTATCTCTGAATATTGCCGAATACTTCTTCATATTGCCTTTGTAACTGTTAATCAAATCAATAATTCAATGCCCATGTTGATCAATACGTAGTCAAAATTACTCTTCCTTTACCTCTTTTTGGTGACTTCATTAATAGCTTCGAGAATACTGTCACTGGTAATATTGGTAAACTGCAACTTATATCCAATTTTCAATTCCTCTGCTCTGGCAACGTTTCCCGGTTGATCCCCCAAAAGTGGCACTGCAACGACTGGCACGGCATTGTACGTAGCCTCTTGCAAACTCAAGAGACCACCGTGGGTTATAAAGCATCGTATTTTAGGATGTCCTAAAAAGAACAATCGATGAAAATTTTCGTCATCACAACAACCAAATTCGCACAACACATCTCAGACACGTCAAAACTTAAATCTGCAGAATGGACGTTTATGGACGTCATAATTACAATACCGGTACGGCTGATGTGTCACACCCACACATGAAATTATGTCTTTCTGACGTCATTTTTATATCGGGACATAAAAAATATTGTTCTAACATCATTTTAGGACGTGCCAGTGTTAGAATTTCGCCAGACGTCATTTTTAGTCTAAAATGACATTTGTAATTTTTTTTTGTCCCGATATAAATATGACATCAAAAAGACATATGGTAATTATGTGTGACACTTCAGGTGTAATTATGACGTCCTGGATGTCCAGGATGTCCAATCCCTGACGTAATAATGACGTCTCTGAGATATGGTTGTGCACTGGGAAACTCTAGTTCTTAGTTTTACCTAAAATGTCTTGTTGTGGTGCCCATTTCATGACTTTGACATTACTAGGCGTATTTTCCAAGTCTTCTTCGTACTTCCAGATTACTTTCTGCTTTAATTTCGAAAAAGCGGTCACCAAACCTTTCTTAACATCATCCGGCAAGTATCTCGACTGGGCATTCGAACCCAAACTGAAGTAAATGAACCCATCATCGCCAGCACTCTGAACAAAATCTTCCAATTCTTTCGGCAATGGTTGCGCCTTTTTGCAATGAATTCCCCCGAGTGAAATTATATTCGGCATCGTAGGTCTCGGACTAGTGAACACAGGATCGGCCGAAGTGAAATACAGTGTGACTTTTCTTCTTGCGTCGAAAATAGAGGGATTTTGGGGAACATTCTTTGCTATTTCGGCTTGAAATTTAGGAATTAAATAATAATCATAGAAGAAATTAATTCCTACGCTCGTCAGTAAATTATTTACTCTCTGGAAAAAATTCATATCACTCGTGTACTTCAGAAGACAGTGGGGGACGTAAGATGGCGTTTGAGGAGCAAATATCCCACTCCAAGGTATGGGAACTCCCGCACCGTGTCCGATTATGTTTTTTCCAAGCAAAGGAGCAGTTCCAAGTGCACATTCATTTAAAAACGAACTCACGATGACGACATCAAACTGTTGTCCATCCTCGAGTAATTTTTTCACTTCTGCATTTTCTAAATAATTTTTACAAACAGGCATGGTCATAATGGGAAAAGCAAACATCATCAACATTGGATGCATCATGCCAATAAAACTATACATCTGTTTGTTAATTTCTTCCGATTTCAGTTCCAAGTGATCCTTGATGGTGATTTCTCTCACATTTTTCACCGGTTTCGAGAAGCGGAGTGTGGTAACGACCGTAACTTGATGATTCTTCTCAGCTAATCCGCGTATCACCGGGTCGAAAATGTTTTTGTGGCTTTTTGACGTGAAAGGGAAGAGGTAAAGTACCTTGTAGCCTTGGATGTGTGCACCGCAAAAAATTAATGTTAGAAGAGCGAGAATAAGCTTCATGTTGGCATGCAGGAAAAGACGCGACACGCAGAAACAGAATTAAATTTTATCTTTCTATTCTATCACACAAGTGTAATATTATCTGTGACCTTGGAACCCTGGGCTTGCAGCATTCAATGGGGATGTGACGGCATTTGGCCTTGAGGAAGTTGGTGTTTCGTATGATTACAGATTTTTTAATTTCCTCGTACTGTATTAAAGGCATGTGATTGTTGATTATATACGTTATAAATAGTAAATTGAATCGTTTGCATTAAAGGCATGGCGTGGTTGTTGATACACATTAAAATTAACTACTAGCAAATTGAATCGTTTTATATTGAAATAGATTTATTGTCGAATGACACAAACTGTAATAAAATTTTAATAAAATGCTATACATAATAACTAAATGCCACTCTAAGAGCGAGATAATTTGTAATAAATCAAATAATGTGATTATAATGTATAGGTTTTAGTCGATTATGTTACAATTTTCACACTAAAAAATTGTTTTTATACATTATGACAATAATATACGGTATGGGTTTAAACGAGATGAGTTGATTGGTTGATTTTATATTGCCATCAGTATCAGTATCAATATCAGAAAAGTAAATGCATTTGTTTAATAAATATATACAAAAATAATTGTAAAAAGTAAATGCCAGTTATTTTTTTTTTTAAAAATGCTGTTATTTTATTTTATAAAGGACTTGGCCTCAAAATTCCCTCTCGGAGATCATTGTAGTAAGAACACGTGGCTAAGTAGAGATAAAGCTGAAAATGAAAGTTCATTTAAAAAAAATAAAAATCTTGATTGACATTTCAACTTACCATACAAACGACGTACAGTAAGCCTAAAAAGACCCAGTAATCTTTCTAAAATGGAAAAATAGGAAGAAAAAATTTTTAATGACTTTTTTTTATGAAATATCAAATTTATTATCAGAAGATGGCGCCACTCAAGTGGAAAAGAAATGTGATGATGACCTCGATATTCTTAGTTCAGGGAAGAAAACTAATTCCGAGTGGGAGCAGCCGCAACATAGCCTACGTAATATTATCTGTATGGGCCTTTCACACCTTGGGAGCTGTGATTGCATTTGTATATTTTTTTACATAAAATGTGTATCACAGGCAAGTTCAATAGCTGAAGCTACTAAGAACACTTCCTAGATAAATTCAATATTGGTGATCGATTTATTATAATTCCCAGGTTATAAACGCTAAATGACGTCAGAATTAACTATACCGTACGTTCATTGTGTAAAAGAGTCAAAAAACAAGTGATTTTATTGCTTCTTTTTCTTTATCTGCTGAGATGTTTGTTTAGGTATTTTCTTAGAATTAGAACCAAAATATTTTCGACAAATTAATTTTCCAATATAAACAAAAGTAAATACTATTGAAAGAACAATAACAGATATAAATGCAATAACATCTAATAACAAATATTGAGCAGAATTCAAATCTTCCCCAGAACTTCGTAGGTGATCCACACCGTCATTGGCAACGACCTTATCGACCCATAAAATTGCTTGTTCAACTGGAGGTAGTAAGTTATCTCTGAATATTGCCGAATACTTCTTCATATTGTCTTTGTAACTGTTAATCAAATCAATAATTCAATGCCCATATTGATCAATAGTCAAAATTACTCTTCTTTTACGGTACCTCTTTTTTGTGACTTCATTAATAGCTTCGAGAATACTGTCACTGGTAATATTGTTGAACTGCAGCTTATATCCAATTTTTAATTCCTCTGCTCTGGCAACGTTTCCCGGTTGATCCCCCAAAAGTGGCACTGCAACAACTGGCACGGCATTGTATGTAGCCTCTTGCAAACTCAAGAGACCACCGTGGGTTATGAAACATCGTATTTTAGGATGTCCTAGAAAGAATAATCTCGATGAAATTTTTCGTCATCACATCAACCAAATTCGCACAACATGTCTCAGACACGTCAAAACTTAAATCTGCAGAATGGACGTTTATGGGCGTCAAAATTACAATACGGTTGATGTGACACACATACCTAAAATTGTCTTTCTAACGTCATTTTTATGTCGGGACGTAAAAAAATGTCGTTTCAACATCATTTGAGGACGTGCAGTGTTAGACGTTCGCTAGACGTCAAAGTCTTTTACCGGCTCACTCAAAAAAATGACTTTCAAAAAAACATCCAACACCGACACGTCCTAAAATGACATTTGTACATTTTTTTACGGCCCCACATAATATAACGTCAATAAGACATACGGTAAATTTGTGTGTCACTTCAGGTATAATTATAACGTCCTTGATGTCCAGGATGTCCAATCCTGACGTAATATTGACGTCTCTAAGACATGGTTGTGCACACTGGGAAACTCCGTTTTTTATAGTTTTACCTAAAATGTCTTGTTGTGGTGCCCATTTCATGACTTTGACATTACTAGGCGCATTTTCCAACTCTTCTTCGTACTTCCAGATCACTTTCTGCTTTAATTTCGAAAAAGCAGTCACCAAAGCTTTCTTAACATCATCCGGCAAGTATCTCGACTGGGCATTCGAACCCAAACTGAAATAAATGAACCCATCATCGCCAGAACTCTGAACAAAATCTTCTAATTCTTTCGGCAATGGTTGCGCCTTTTTGCAATGAATTCCCCCGAGTGAAATTATATTCGGCATCGTAGGTCTCGGACTAGTGAACACAGGATCGGCCGAAGTGAAATACAGTGTGACTTTTCTTCTTGCGTCGAAAATAGAGGGATTTTGGGGAACATTCTTTGCTATTTCGGCTTGAAATTTAGGAATTAAATAATAATCATAGAAGAAATTAATTCCTACGCTCGTCAGTAAATTATTTACTCTCTGGAAAAAATTCATATCACTCGTGTACTTCAGAAGACAGTGGGGGACGTAAGATGGCGTTTGAGGAGCAAATATCCCACTCCAAGGTATGGGAACTCCCGCACCGTGTCCGATTATGTTTTTTCCAAGCAAAGGAGCAGTTCCAAGTGCACATTCATTTAAAAACGAACTCACGATGACGACATCAAACTGTTGTCCATCCTCGAGTAATTTTTTCACTTCTGCATTTTCTAAATAATTTTTACAAACAGGCATGGTCATAATGGGAAAAGCAAACATCATCAACATTGGATGCATCATGCCAATAAAACTATACATCTGTTTGTTAATTTCTTCCGATTTCAGTTCCAAGTGATCCTTGATGGTGATTTCTCTCACATTTTTCACCGGTTTCGAGAAGCGGAGTGTGGTAACGACCGTAACTTGATGATTCTTCTCAGCTAATCCGCGTATCACCGGGTCGAAAATGTTTTTGTGGCTTTTTGACGTGAAAGGGAAGAGGTAAAGTACCTTGTAGCCTTGGATGTGTGCACCGCAAAAAATTAATGTTAGAAGAGCGAGAATAAGCTTCATGTTGGCATGCAGGAAAAGACGCGACACGCAGAAACAGAATTAAATTTTATCTTTCTATTCTATCACACAAGTGTAATATTATCTGTGACCTTGGAACCCTGGGCTTGCAGCATTCAATGGGGATGTGACGGCATTTGGCCTTGAGGAAGTTGGTGTTTCGTATGATTACAGATTTTTTAATTTCCTCGTACTGTATTAAAGGCATGTGATTGTTGATTATATACGTTATAAATAGTAAATTGAATCGTTTGCATTAAAGGCATGGCGTGGTTGTTGATACACATTAAAATTAACTACTAGCAAATTGAATCGTTTTATATTGAAATAGATTTATTGTCGAATGACACAAACTGTAATAAAATTTTAATAAAATGCTATACATAATAACTAAATGCCACTCTAAGAGCGAGATAATTTGTAATAAATCAAATAATGTGATTATAATGTATAGGTTTTAGTCGATTATGTTACAATTTTCACACTAAAAAATTGTTTTTATACATTATGACAATAATATACGGTATGGGTTTAAACGAGATGAGTTGATTGGTTGATTTTATATTGCCATCAGTATCAGTATCAATATCAGAAAAGTAAATGCATTTGTTTAATAAATATATACAAAAATAATTGTAAAAAGTAAATGCCAGTTATTTTTTTTTTTAAAAATGCTGTTATTTTATTTTATAAAGGACTTGGCCTCAAAATTCCCTCTCGGAGATCATTGTAGTAAGAACACGTGGCTAAGTAGAGATAAAGCTGAAAATGAAAGTTCATTTAAAAAAAATAAAAATCTTGATTGACATTTCAACTTACCATACAAACGACGTACAGTAAGCCTAAAAAGACCCAGTAATCTTCCTAAAATGAAAAAAGAAGGAGAAATAAATATTTAATAATTTTTTTTTATGAAATATCAAATTCATTATCAGTAGATGGCGCCACTCAAGTGGAAAAGGAATGTGATGATGACCTCGATATTCTTAGTTCAGTGAAGAAAACTAATTCCGAGTGGGAGCAGCCGCAACATAGCCTTGTGAGGAGATGAAGAAAGGCCAACTTACCGTTAATAAGGCAGCAACTAGTATCAGACATGGCAGCAAAAAGATCTCAATGCCTGTCCATATGAGCCAGACCAGTACCTGCGGTGAACGGTTCTGGAAAAATAAAGAAAATAATTTTTCAGACACAGAAATTGAATGAATGGTGGTTTTCAAAGTTGAGTTGTGTAACTATAATTGGCAAAGAAAGCCAATGAACTTATCTAGTTATGCTTCACTGTGTTTTTTGGTACTTTGCCATATATAATAAACAAGTGTAAAATTTTGTCATGTTTTATCATACTCAATTGTCTTAACTGGACTATTTAATCAACCCTTTTGCATCACTCAGTGATCCAAACAGTTAAAATACATCCTTCAAAACCAATTAAAGACTTTACTTCTTGTTTTCATTAATGGCGTGTCTTTTGGCTTTATTACTTAATGTCAAACAGGTGCAGGGCTGTGAAACATCACATCTATCAGCTGATGTTTGCAACTTGACTTCCTCGTTGGCAATTGCAGTTGCCAAATGGCAAGTAAAAACTTAGCATTGCTACATGACCCAATGATTCAGGAAGAGTAAGTCAGGACTCAGGAAGCAACTTATTCAGAATTGTGGCACTTTTAATTTTAGAGCGACTCTTGAATTTATTGACCATTGTATGCAAAAGTTGAAAGTTGATCAGGTTTATTACATTGAGGACAAAAATCACGAAATTATGCTGTGGGGTCACACACAAACACTTTTTAAAGGCAATAAAATGGTGTTCTAATGAAATAAATCTAGAAAATGATGACTAGAGGCTCATGGGAGATGTGTACAGTGCTTTTAAACACGTGTCGATGTCATGAATGGTAACGTTAGATGCAGAATAAGTAAATTTACACAGACCACAGTAGCACTAATCGTCTTTTTCTCGATTTATCTCAATGATTCACCATTTTATTTTAGTTATTTACACACAAAATCGCCCTAAACAGACTGTACACGTGTAACTACTTAGTGAACCCACCTACTGAGTTCATTTCAAGGAACTAACCCCGTAGGCAATAATACTGATACATTCTTTGACTCGAGAGAAACTTCTGAATACACCGAAAAACTCGGTTTATTACATGAAGTGAGTAGCTAGCAACGGAATTAGATCAGACAACCAAAAATAAACATTATTCCGTCACGATGTGCTTCCTTGTCTTGTGTTGAGGTTAAAGTAAGCCGAAATGGCATTCGAGACAAGTACTTTTTTGTAAAAAAAAAAAAAAAAGCCTGTGATGAACAGACGTGAGTAATCACACCCATATGTACATTTAGGGAGAGTCTTTGAAACCTGTCTTTCTCTTACACAGAACTTACACTGATTGAATTATTGTAAGTTAAATGAAAGACTTCTTTATTCTTGTTTGTTTGTAACGATGAAAATTTGTTAGTAATAAAAAAAAATTATTCCCACATGTGCAACTAAAGCGTCTTAATTAACATTATGATCAAAACTGGGTGTAACCTAAATTTAAAAGGAATGGCCTAAATGCCATTGAATGTCATCAAATACAATCCACTAGCTGCAATTATTCTAACAACAACAACTCTCGTTATCCTAATTTGCTTCCACGAATCCATCAGTGATGAGTAAAAACAAAACAAAAATTGAAGCTCCCTACTCGCACGACCATTTCTGTCAATATCATCATCAGAGGGCAGTTTATGGTCATGACCCAATTCAATTGTAATTTTTTTAAAGAGCAAAATTTAAAAGTTTAAGTTAGTATACAGAAACAAGGCATCAAATAAAGGGAAAACAACCATTAACTAAAAAATTAATCTTGGTACTTACTTTATGAATTCCACAACATAATGAAATGAGGGAAATCAATTTGAAAAGTGTGACCAGTAAAAAGACACTTCCAACTATGTATAAAACTGAAAAAAAGATGAAGAACATTGCATTAAAGTTATACTAGAAGTTAAAACAACAAATTGTCAATTAAAGAGAGTAGTACTTACTCAAAGCTTTATTTTTCACTGAAATTTTTTCGTTGGGTTTATCTTCGTTAGTTGTATGAGCTTTAGTATAATGGTAAGGGAAGGTATCATAGTGCCAAGCGAAGTAGATTACGCAGCCTCCATAACCCGCCAGACTAAGGAGACCGAGCTAAAAATAAAGAAAAAACACAAGAATTTTTTTTTCCAGGCAATAAATACTGTAATAACATTTTCAGCTTTCTTTCATTATGCAATTTCATATGAGACATTTCATTGATTATACTTACAGCTGTGTGAACAGCAGCAGCTATGGCTCCTGACCTTAAAGAAAAACGAAAACAAAAGGCTTTTAGGCGACACATTATGAATGGATTCTATTGCGTTGCTGGCTCAAGAGAAACGTGTCTCGTCCTAATTTTGGAATTTACTTGTGCAGGTTGTGTTGGATGCCATCCAAGAAAATAAACACCAACACCCCCTGTTTGAAAATAAATCGGTCTAACCTAGTCCATGGTTGCGTCATTTTACTCCATTGCACTTGTTTGGCCATATAAGGTGATATTGTGTTTATGTTGGTCAATTTGCAGTTTTGTCTTAGGGGGAAAATATGTGGTCTTATTTATTTGTTTATATGTTGAATAATCAAACTTTAGGCAGTTTTTGGGGGTTTTTATTGGGTTTTCAACGAGTGGTGTTGTCATAAATTAATTGGGAGAGTTTTAGTTGTCAGAAGGGAAAGCCAACATCTCAAGTGATGTATTTTTTTTGACACTTTAGATGATAGGGAGAACAGTTTTGTCAATTTGTATCACAATGACTGAAAAGTGATTCCCAACGCTCTTTTTACATGGAGTATCATGTTTATGGTGATATGTTGTATAAACATAATAACATTTGTGTAATTATTTGTTCAGTAAATACGAGTTAAGCTCATAATAGGTGATGAAGATAAATAGTCACTTTCTTTGCTTTGAGGTTTATAAAAAGAAAAAGATATCAGTTTTTGGATCTTGCGGAAGTTGTTTCTCACATTTTAAGGTCAATATGTTACTTTTACATGTTCTTTATGTAACGTGATAAAATTTAACATTTAGGAAATGTTTTGTTGATTTAACCTCATTTAGCAAGATGTTTTAAAGGTTTTTAAAAGAAGTTTTAAATTAACTAACCTTGTTCTTTTATTACTATATCTTGCAATATACACGAACTAGTTATGGTAATATTTCCAGTATAGAGAAACTGAAATCATTTGGCAGTGTTACAGAGACATTGAGAACAGTTTGCTATTTTCGATATCAAGAAATCCAATTTATTTTCTATGTCGATTAACTGAAGATGAGTCCATGCTGATGAAATTAGAATTGCGCACATCAGGCAATCTTTAATAGAAAAACAAGTCATTAACCCTTTACACACACCATAATCAATAATCATATGAATTAATAAATGCAAATTTAAATCAGTTAATTATCTGATAAAACTTACGAATGAATAAAGCAACTTTCATGTTTTTGTGCGAGCAGCAAACTGTGGAACCTGTTTGCCTTAAAACTCCAGTGAGAAACTAATGAGGAAATGAAACTGATTGAAATTACACGTACTTCAAGCTATTGGATGATCACAAACTTTTGGTCAAACATCCAGCCACGTCGATATAAGCAGAAAATTGTTCATATACAAAGTTACAACATAATTTGATTTTTTACATCCTTATTTACAAAGTCGAATCAACAGGTTTTATTAAGCCATCAGTCTGAGTTCGTTTGGCAATTTTCTTGCTGTCGTCGGGTTATACCAGCTAATCGCTGCCAAATATTTTCACTGCCAGTTCTAGAAGGCTAAATAGACACTTCTAGTTCAGTCTGGATACTGATGGAATAGTGTGAGCATTTACTATTGCAAGCCAAGAACTCTTGTCCCTTCAAACTTTATCATACTTCTTTCAGTCCCTTATAAATACTGTAGAGGAAAAACTAGAGACACTCAAAATGCTTTTAGATTTTATGAATTTATTTTACACTCTGTAATTTACAAATCTTTGTATATAAAATACTACTCTAGCTTATTCATTAATCTTGTCATGAAAATTTTGAATGCAATTCTGCCTTAAAGTAAAACAAAGCTATTTTTCTGAACACTTCAAACTTCAAGCTGGTGGGGGATAATTGCAGCAGGTAAAGTATGCGCAACGTACGTACCTAACGTGTCGCACCATAAAAGTTGACCATAGTTGAATTCAGCCCACTCTGGGAAGGGACTTGCTACCAATAGCTACAAATCCACCCCCACTAGGACGGTTACTTGGACTGGGTGCCTCAATGGCAGCGACAGGATACGTTGCGCGTACTTTACCTTCATCCAATTTTGTTATTATATATTCCAACTTCTTATCCATTATACCAAATATTGGGTTACCTGCTGAAGCAACAAGTACCATACACAGCAAGCAATCTATAAAGAATACTTTTTAAACAACTCAAAATCTAAATAGCATAATAAAACTTACATGTGAATAGAATTAATTTCATGTTTATCCTCAAGATCAGCAAAATTATAAACCTTATTTTGAAGTCGTTGACGTGCGAGTGAAGGCTAAAACTGGACGACAGAAATTGCGAATTATACTTATATACCTAAAGAATGGATTCATGGAACTCTTGATTTGTTTGAATTGGCAAATGCTCTATTTAAATCAAATTCAAATTTATTTAACTTATTCCATTGTGAAAATTTTGATAATTAAGGGCAACAAACGTGGGAATAAAAATGATAAAACCCAGTTTTTCGACTAAGTCGACGTTGCTTTTGTTTCTTTTTTAACATAACCGACAGGCAAATCGTGTATATTGTCGAGTTTTTTATCAACCTTCGCAGAAAGTTCATTCAACTGAGCCTGTACAGTATTTTCCTCAATTGGCACGTTCTTTGGCAATCTCCTTCCTGTCATCGAGGTAACCACTTCGTTCTCATTGCTCAAATTATTCACATCATTCACTTGCATATAAAACGACAGTAATATTGCCCAAATGTAACACTAAAAAAATATGTTATAAAATAACTAATCTAAACAACTATTTCCTCAATTCTGTTACCATAAAACTACAAAACATAAAATCGTATACAATACTTTCAAATTGCTCCACAGTGGGACCATCAACCAGTGAAACCTTTAACATTAAAAAAAAACATGAGAAAATCATGATTTATGTGATCAGAAGTGTGTCTGATGTAACTCTAGACAGAGATCCAATTTTTTGCACTACATGGAACAGATTGACTACGATGGCAAGAAAAAGCAATATTAAAGCTGGAATGATCAAACTGTAGTAATGCTGTGCCGGAAATATAGAGTAAACTCATTAAATTCATATAAATAAATTTAATCGATGTTTTTAAGTGTCGTTACCTTAGTTACAGCCAATAAGAGAAATATTACCACAAGAGAGTTAACTCCAGAAAATACAAAAGCAACTATAGCTGTAATATGCCAGGCTGTATGAGAAAAATAAAAATTTATGTCTTTCATGTCTCAACCAAAATTGCAAATTTCATTTAACAGGTCAACTTGGTTGGATCCGTTTTGTCTTTTTTCCAATCTGCCATCCAGATTAACCAAAAACCCAGTAAGAGAACAAATAGTACGTAATATAACTGTAAGGGTTACGTAATTTTTAAATTTTAACATGAGAAGATGATGGTTACTTACCCCTATGAAGACAATTGCAGTCACGGCACCTGATCTAAGCGAGTAATGGAAACAAAATGTTTCCAATCTGCGTAAAGTCAGTCTTGAACTAAAAATAATAATAATAAATACAGAAAAAAAAATTTGTTACGTCTTTGACGATATACTGTACCTCATGCTGAAATTTTTTCTTCGCGACGGACTGCGATAGTGGCAATGTTTTTTTAGGAATTCGCCGTCAATCATTTTGTTTGCTGTCATTTGCCAGTTACTCCATAAATGTGGAAATTCTAGATTGAATACTTTTTTCTAAAAGTGTACTAACAAGGACTGCATAGATGATTATTGTTTATTGTTTATCGATTACCATGGAGACTGAGTAAATAAGTTTTATTGAGGAAATATAAAAATTGCAGCAAAAAAAAAAGTTTTCAATTTCACAATACAATAGTAAAGTGTATACATAATTAAATACCGTAGGTCTTTTGGATTATAAAATCACAGTTATTGCTTAAGCCACGTTACAGTAGTGTAATTTTATGGAAAATTTTATGTAAAGCATACTGTAATAAGATTGCATATGGAAGCAGGCAGTTTGTTTGCCTTGAAGAAGATATGTATTTCTTTAACTCGGGATCTTATCTCTTAGATAGCTCAATATCGCTTCTGTTCCTTTGGATAGGATGTTTACGCGCGGCAGTTTAAAGCAGTTTCCTTCGAGATGCAACGATCTGAAACATTTTAATATAATTTTTAATTCTCATAATAAAATATATCAACAATTCTGATGTAATTACCTGAGTTTTGTCATGTTGCCCAGTTCTGGAGGCACTGTGGTAATGTTGTTATTCCTTAAATCCAAAACAGACAACATTGGCAGTGATGACAAACCACAAACATCGATTTTAACAATTTGGTTTTCCGATGCAACGAGAATTTCCAGTTTGGGCAGCGAGTAGACACCGGACGGAATCACCTTAAACCTGGAATTAAATAAAAGATTTTATGAGTGAGGAAACAACAAAATACTAGTTTACATTTGTGAAATTGAAAAATCGATCTATACCTATTATTAGCAATACATAATTCTCTCAGAGAAATGAGTTTTGAAATTTCGGGTGGTAAAGTTTCCAAACAGTTGGATCGAACATCGAGGAACATGAGATGTTGAGCGGAAACTAGGAACGTTGGTATCGTGGTTATTCGATTGAAACTCACGTCGAGTTCTCGTAACGACTTGCGCGTAATCGACAAACTGTAGAATTAAAAAGAAATATTAAATTTAGGGAATTCACTAGAGATAATCATTTGTGTGTGAATCAATGTGAAAGTGGGAATTTGAATGACATCATAAAAGTTGCTACGCATGAGGTGTGATTTTGTGATGAAACTCAGACATTCACATTGACTCACACATAAATGATTACCCTTTCAGAGTCTATGTAGTTTTCGAACATACCCGTTTGGTATTTCGTGTAATCGGTTTTTACTCAGAATGACTTTTGTGACATTGTAATCAGCAGTGGCTTCGAATGCATCATCCGGGATTTCCGTCAATGTCTTATTGCTTAAATTGAGTGTTTTGTTTTGTTTGATGGCACATCGATCCAACTGGAAAAGTTCCTTGCCGTTTTCGGCCACAATTTCCTCGGTCAGTGGTTTTCTCGATTCTTTGGTAAGGGCTACTGTTTCTGGGTCTACGTTCAATCGACTTCTGAGGTATTTGAGTAAATGTGATGTTCCTTTCTGCAAATTTCAGACCTCTGGGTGAAATATGCAATTTAGGCAGTGGCTATTTTCGTAGACATATTTACGGTACATTGTACTATATTTACAAATCAGATGGAACAATAGCGGAACACACCGATTCGCATGTGGTAGGGTGATTCTGAATCCTTTAGATGCGGCAAGTTCGAAAATCCTCATCCCGAGGCTCACAACTGTGCGCAAAAGTGCGAAAATCGAATTTCTCGCAAACGTACATCGTATTTGTGCACACCGGTTGTGCACACCGGCGACGTACGTTTGCGAGCCTTGGGACATGGATATTCGGTTTTGCCATGATAAGAGGATTCAGAATCACCCTACAACTTGCGAAACGGTGTCTGCTATTGTGCCATCTGATTGATGGATACGATGTATGGCAAATGTCTGTCAGAATAGACGCCATACAATTTATTTTCGCTAATCTATAAAAATATTTAATTACGTTTATGACGTCTCTTCGAATACTCCTCAAGGCATTTCCTTCCAATGATAGTGTGGCCAACTGTGGCATGATTCCCAGAACCAGAGGTAAACTACACGAAACATTTTCCCGTTAGAAAAATATTTAAAAATTATCATCCATGTAGACATTACGCTACATTGTACATTACTTTGACAAACGGTTGTTCGTAACATCCAATCTCTCTAGACTATTAAGCTCGACGATTTCATCCGGTATAGAAGTGATGAAGTTGTCACGTAATTCGAGTATTTTGATACCGAGCAGTGGTTTGATTTCTTCCAAATCGATCGATTGGATTTGGTTGTTGCCACAGTATAATTCCTAAAATTACATTAAGTATTACACAAAATTCTGCCCAATAAGTGAATTTTAAAATATACCTTAAGTTCAGAGCAACCCTTTAACGTAGGCAATTTCTTGAGTTTATTATGGCGTAGGTAAAGCTGAACCAAGCGAGTAAGATTGCCAAGACTAGATGGAAGGATTGTAAGATTGTTATTTGCTAATTCCAGCAATTGTAAAGCTGTAAAGAGAAATTTATTAATGTTTTTCCCCTGTTTTTCTTTAATTTTAGCTATTTACCTTTCATAGTTCCAATTTCTTGAGGTATTTCTTCCAGAAGATTAAACGATGCATTAAGTTTCCTTACGATGGATAAAAATCCAATGGTTTTAGGCAATTTTTCCAATTTATTGTTCGATAAATCCTAGAAAATCAAAAGTAAATGAATAAAGGAAATAAAATTCTTTATTAATTTATACCATTTCTTCCAAACTATTTAATTTTTTAACATCTTCATTTATTTCAATCAATTGATTATTTTGAAGAAATATGGTCCGTAATTCAGTCAAACTATAAACACACGATGGCACAATGGAAAACCGATTATGGCTGAAATCAAATTTTTTTTTGATTATTTCACTTTTTTGAATAAAAAGGTTGTTGAATAAGGAATATTAAAATACCTAATGTCTAATTTAATTAATTGCTTCAAAGTCGACATCGAATCAGGTAAATCAGTCAATTGGTTATGGCGAAGCTGATTTTTAAAAAAATTAATTAAATTGATTAAATAAATCACACAACGAAATACTGTACATCAAGAACTTGTAACGCCTCCAGGTTCCTTATTTTGTGTGATATGTTGGTAATTGTATTATTTGCTAGATTTAATTTTGTCAATTCCACTTGATCCCACCATTTATCATCAGTTTCATCCATCGCATAAGACAAAGATTTCACTTCTTGATTGGACAAAACGTTGATACTCCATACTTGTTCTGGTACTGGAAAGATAAACATCTGTTTAAATATCAAGTTATGTATGTAAATTAACAGATTTTCATCATACCCGTGGACCAGCCTCTGTTACACAAGTTAAGATTGCCACTTTTTCGTGCTTGCTTGACCATCTGTGGATGAAGATCAGCTGTTGGCTCCGATACAGCGTCATTTGCCTTGCTACTGCCCATTCTGCGATCAACCCAAAACATTGTACAATTATATTCAGAAAATAATTTGATTTATTCTTTTTTTTTGACGCTGTCTCAGGATGACAGCTCTCTTATCACTCAGTGACTCAGTTGCAACGCCCTCTTGTAGAGCAGTTGATAACTAATCAACTGTAACATCATTGTGCATCGTCCTTTCACTAATGATAACTGAAATTCTAAAATAAAATATAAATTTATTAAATTATTAATTTTAGTACAATTATCCTTTTTTGGTAACAAAAAACATTTACACGTTAAAATTTAAAAAAAAATTAACGATATGATTCGTCTCCATACCAACTCCATACAGAACAAACCTACATTTATCGATACCTAGGCGTGTGATCTTAGCATGCCCTAATGTTTACACGCTTTTTGCATCGAAGTTTTTAGCTCGGAACAAATCATCCTTTATAAATCA
Organism: Geophilus flavus; assembly: GCA_034695885.1. NCBI lineage: Eukaryota > Metazoa > Arthropoda > Chilopoda > Geophilomorpha > Geophilidae > Geophilus > Geophilus flavus. The sequence continues at coordinate 23,313 of JAQFZO010000202.1, forward strand.
TAGGAATATAGATACAGCTTAACCATGACGGACAAGGAGTTGGCTCCTTTGAGTGCGGCGTGTGTACGAGCACTGAATGACAAACTATACGAAAAGAGAAAAACAGCCGCACAAGAAATCGAAAAGTAAAATTACCAGATATAAAAAAAGAAAAGAACAAAACAAAAAACAAAGTACTTATTTCTCTTTTTCTCTTCTAGAATGGTCAAAGATTTTGTAGCAGTCAACAATTCCGTGCAATTGAAAAAATTATTCAAATTACTTGGGCAAGATTTTGCAATGTCTCACAATCCTCACAGCCGGAAAGGAGGTTTAATCGGTTTAGCCGCAATGGCAATTGGATTAGGACCTGTAAGACAGGACAATAAACCAAAATAAAAAGATAAATTAAATTTATTAATATAATTCTTTTTTTTTTCAGCATACTTATAGATACATCGAAGAATTAGTACGCCCTATCTTAGCTTGTCTAAAAGATTCGGACATACGGGTTCGATATTACGCTTGTGAAGCTTTGTACAACGTCGTCAAGGTTGCTAGAGGCGCAGTTCTGCCTTATTTCAACGAAATTTTTGACTGCTTAAGCAAATTGGCTGCCGATCCCGATCAAAATGTCAAAAATGGTTCTGAATTACTCGATAGGCTGATGAAGGTATAAAATTTAGTAATTTTTTTGTATTTTACTGATCAATTAATTATTTTATATCACTATTTTAGGATATTGTGACAGAAAGTTCTTCCTTTGATTTGGTTGCATTTGTTCCATTACTTAGAGAGAGAATGTACACGAAAAATCCATTTGCTCGCAAATTTATCGTATCGTGGGTAAATTATTATTTTATTTTGTATTATTTTAAAGTATTTTTTTAATTAAAAAATGATATTAATTATTTATAGGTGCTTGTATTGGATGCAGTGCCCGATGTGGATATGTTAGTCTTATTGCCTGAAATTCTCGATGGTTTATTCGAAATTTTAGGGGATCAGGTGATCGAGATTAAATCAACGTAAGTATACACGATATTTGTATTTCTGTGGCGAATAATTCATAATTCAAGTTTGTGATATTTTTATTTATTTAGATGCGAGACTGTTTTAGGTGAATTTCTAAAAAACATAAAGAAAAATCCATCTAAAGTGAATTACCCAGCAATGATTAATATTTTGATTGTACATGCACAATCACCAGGCACGTAAATTTATTTAATTCATTCATTTAATTAATTAATTAATACTTTTGATATTTAGATGAAACACTGCAACGAACAGCACTTCAGTGGATTGAAGAATTTGTTAATTTATCGACAGTTGCCATGTTACCATACACCTCTGGAATTTTAACTGCAGTTCTACCTGCCATGTCCTACGATGATGAAAGCAGACGCAATATCCTTTCTGTTTAAAACAATTTTTATTATTTAAAAAAAATTAAATTCACGTATAATTCTTAACTAAAAACATATGTTCGAGACGTTGCCAAACGAATTAACGTCGCATTGATGAATTTGATTACACCCGAAGACGACGATGAGGCAACTGTCCCTGGAATCAAAAAAGAGAAAGGTGCCGGTGAAGAAAATTCAAAAAAATCCGATCTTTCACCCGAAGTCGATGTTCTCACTAGACAATTACTTCATACATCTATGCAGACTAAGTTAGGAGTGCTAAGATGGATTTATTTATTCCATAGAAAAACACCAAATAAAGTAACAAGTGATAAATTTTAATACACAAAAAAAAAAAAATTAATATGAGAATTTCTTTTTGTAGATTTTCGCACACGTAGAAGAAATTTATCCAGTTTTATTAAAAACACTCTCCGATCCATCGGACGAGGTAGTCATATTAAATTTGGAAGTTCTTGCGGAAATATCTTTATCAGTTGCAGGAAAAAAAAGGCAATGTAAAATGGATATGGTGTTGCCTGACTCGGTCAAGGATTTGCAAGACAGTTTAAAAAGTCTAAATAGTTATTTCATTAAATTCATGATTAGTTTGCTACAGTTGTTTAGTACCGATCAACAACTGTTGGAAGACAGGGGTTCTTTCATCGTCAGGTTGGTTGAAATTTTTACATTCTCGTTTTTATACATCATTAATTTTTATTTTATAATTTATTTCAGGCAGTTGTGTCTCTTGTTGAGTGCCGAAGACATTTATCAGACATTGGCTGAAATTTTGTTGCACGAAACAGACATGAAATTCGCCAGTATAATGGTACAAACATTAAATACCATTTTGTTAACGTCGTCGGAGTTATTTGATTTAAGAAGCGATTTGAATACGTTGTCCACGGAGGTTTGTTAACATTTGTTTTTGATTGGAAATTATTTTTATTTATTACATGTTTATTTTTCAGGCTAATTGTGCACTTTTTACCTGTTTATACCGGTCGTGGTGTCACAATCCAGTTGCTACGGTGTCTCTGTGTTTATTAACTCAAAATTATAAACACGCGTGTGATCTGTTGCAAATGTTGTATCCTTATTATTCATAAATGTCCTTGTTGTTTTTGTTTTTAAAAAAGTTATTTACATTGTTTATCATGTTATTTCCTTAATGCTACGTCAGTGGTGAACTAGAAGTTACCGTTGATTTTTTAACAGAAATTGATAAACTCGTGCAACTCATCGAATCACCCATTTTTACTTGTGAGTTTATTTTAAGGATTTATTTTAAAGAAATTTAAATACGACTTTTTTTTTCCTCGATAGATTTACGACTTCAGTTGCTGGATACGGAAAATAACTATTATCTAGTCAAATCTTTATACGGCCTTCTTATGTTGTTACCTCAGAGCGAAGCATTCCGTATGTTGCATCACAGATTAGACTGCATTCCACGTGGACAATTGGTTCCTGCACAGAATTTGTGAGCGCTTTCGAAATATTTCACAACTTTCAAATATTTATTACAAAAATATTTTCTACTACGAAACAGGATGCAGCAGAAACTAGACCGCACAAAATGGATAAATTTCAAACTGCTGCTCGAACATTTCCATATGGTTCAATTAAAAAGAAGACAAATACGCAAAAACGCAAGAGCTGTCGACTTGGAACGAAGAATCACAGATCCGTCGATGGATAAAAAATAGTCAGTGTAAATTGTAATCAAAATCAAATCAGTAGTATTACCACGAATAAAATTTTATGAATATTTAAAAAATTATTTTTTTGTGTGTAATCATGTATCGTGTTTTGCAAAAATTAACTTACGGTACCAAAATAATTAAGAATTTATGTAAACTCATTTTATTCATTTATTTCTATTTATCATCAGAAATATGATAATTTAAAACCCTGCTAACCACTTATTACTACTCTCCCTAAAATTGTGAAAACGAGGAAAATTAATACAAAAAAATTTATTGAAATTTCCTAAAACTCACCTTTAGTAGTCGTACGACGCGTACCCCGTGTAGTCGGACGTGGTGTAGGAGGTTTCTTACCAATAATTACATCTTGATGGTAGTGGTGATGGGTATCGTTATCTACTTCGTCTTTGTGTGTATCATCTTCAATTCCCGTATGCTGTTTTGCAATATCACCTCCAGTTTGTCCAGGCTGCTCATCCTCTTTAGGTTCTTCAGGTTCTTTAGGTTCTTCGGGTTCTTTAGGTTCCTCTTCCTCAGTTGGGGGTGCGGGGCCTTCTGTTACTTCAGGTGTCTCTTCCTCACCTGGAGATTTGGTGGGTTCCTCAGCTGGAGCATCGGTTTTCTCAGGTTCAGATTCCTCAGCTGGAGCATCGGTTTTCTCAGGTTGAGATTCCTCAGTCGGGGCTTCGGTGGCTTCTTGACGGCGATGAAGTTTCGCGCAGTCAGTCAGCTGAGCTCCCACAATAAGAGCCAAAAGCAAAAGGAACTTCATGATTGCTGTAGTCAGTAGCGAAGTGATGCTCGCACTGTTTGAATCGCGCTTATATAGAAGGTGTAGAAGACGTGGCGCTCAGTCACGGTCGCACATACCTACAATAAAAAAAATTGTTTTTGTGTTTTTCTATTATTCGACGTTTCCCTGTCAATCCGTCATTTTGTAGGCAGAATAGAAGTTTTTGAAAAGTTATTGCGAAGGAAAATGTCAAACTGTACAACAGAGAATGAGGAAAAAATTAAAAATAAAGTTAAACTTTGAGCTTGGAAACAATTTTCCTGAATTCCAAAACCATGATCAATAACTTTGTTATAACTGCAATTAAATATTTTAATGACATATTTTTGAACGATTTTTAGAGAAATACCAATTGATTTCCAGCCTTTTCCGAAATATTTTTACATAGATCTATATAGGAGAACAAAAAATCTCTCAGAAATTGTTTGAATTTGAAAATAGTTTGGACATACGGTAACAGAAAATCACTTGAAAATCATCAGAAATCATTTAAAAATTGTTCGGAAGGCTGGAAATCAATTGGTAATCATCTAAAAATTGTTCAGAACTGGCAGAAAACCATTTGAAAATTGTCAAAAAGTATTTGAAAAATGGTGTAGAAACAAGTAAAAATTAGGAGTATAAAAATGGAGTAAAATATAGGTTTTTTTGGGGAGTGTAAATTGGGGGTAAGAAAAAATTATTTCATGGGAAGAAGCAGGTATGGGAAAATTCAGGGAATTTGGGGGTGGAATAATCTATCCCCTTGTTTTATCTTTCCGTCATCTGTCTGCAGACGACTCTAGCAACTGTTAATTATGCAATTCAAATACACTTTTAGAAAATAAACTGGCACGCATCTGTCGTTCACGGTTACTGACACGTGCTGATGAAAGTTTGTTTGTATTTAAACAAAATAACAAAATGATACATTTTGCAATGCGAGAATATTTTAATTTCAAATTTCAAAACCCGGTACATAAATTATTCATGTTTATCATGTTTATCATGTCTACCTAATCTTCCAAGGAATAGACTGCGAAGTTGTTTATATGGCTTGCGGATGCCAGATCTGATGACTGGTACAACACGCTTTCCGATCGAGAGCATGCTTCTCGAACCCACGGGAGCCCTACCCATGCAGCATCCTTTTCCTTCTTTTTCGGGCGCATATGGACAGCATTTATGATTACTCTTCATGCACGGTCGCTCATCACTAACATTGCAAGAGAGATCAAGTACACTCCATGTAAATCCATATAGCTTGCATGATTCTGAGCTTAATTGATCGGGTCGTGGACAATCTAAAGATTGAATCGATCGAGTATTAGTTTGAAAGAAAAATGTACAAGATTTTTACAAAAAGTACAAAAATTTACCATCATGTTTATATAATTCTGGTTCTTTATCGTCATCTGTGACATCATCATCATGTCCTTCAGTATGGTCATGTTCGGTGTGATCACGTTTTGCTCTTACTGGTTCATCAGCAACAGATAATTGAGAAAAGGCGAAAAGGAGACAAAATGCGACGAACAACTTCATAATGAAGTTGTAAATGATATAATAAATTTAATCCGGACATTTGTCATTATTTATAGGGGATACTCAAGGTGCAGGGCGTTGCTCCGAGACCCCAATTGCTTTAGTATTTGTATCATGTTTTTTATACAACTGTCAAACAATGATCGAATGAAGAAATTTGTAAAGAATTTAATTATTCCAACTACTTTAAATTGATAGAAAACAATTTTTTGCAGGAAATAATTAGAAAATAGATAAAGCTAACACTTGGAGGAAATTTAGTTCCGACTGACATGTGATCAACATTTTTGTTATCGTAACACAGAATATGGAATTTAATTTTTTATAATTTTCAATGACATTACACATTATAAAACCTTTATTCATTCCTACAGTAGATAAGTATAAATTATAGAGATCACAAAATTAATTAAATTATATTAATTAAATTAAAATAAATATTTTTTCATTTATGCATTCTTCTTATAAAAAAAAAAACTGTGCACCATACGATCGTGTATCACAAATTTAAGGTGACTGGTAATTTATCCTTAAAGCCCTTAATTAGAAAGTCTTTAGATAAAGAGAAATAGCAACAGCAATAAATAAATTTTGAGTTTAAAAACTCAATTCGCAGGAGTCGATGCAGCTACGGTGGAAGATGGATCAAACGTGGTTGTCGTGACTGGTTTTTTAATCACACAACATTTCCTATCTTGGATATTAGTCGACTGCAGTAGAATAGGTTGAAATATATACGGCACGGAACAACACACAAACTGTCCCTTTCTGCAATCGGCATCCGTAGTGCAATTCGTGCAGGAAAACATCGACACGAAATCAAGACGTTTGCTGCACTCTATATACAGAACATGCAAAAAAATTAGAAAAACCTTAAAAATTGATAAAAATCATTCATTTCTTACGATCTTCGTCTTCCAAATTTGATTTCTCCACCGGTCTAGCTTCGGTAGTCGTCGTTGAGGGTCTCGCTGTTGTCCTTCTGATTTTCTGCCTAGTCTTAAACGGAGCCGGTTGTCGAGTCGGTTGCGGGAGAATCAACGGAGTCGGCGGCGGGGTTTGTGTGCTCGGTGGCTGGGAGACGATGATATCGTCTGGTACTGGTAGTTCGTCGGTATTTTCATCCTCCAGTTCGGATATTTGTGCTCCAGTATCGCCGTATTCCTGACCGTAAACGAAAGAAACTAGAAGAAAGAGAAGTGTGACGAAAACTGCGCTTCTCTTCATACTGGTGGCAATAAGAGTATACTCAAAAGTTAGATCAAAACATTCACTTTTTATATATACGCACCCCTCTTGATTCCCGAGGTGAGTCTAGTCAATCTTATAGTGACCTGGGTCATCTTGATATCGTAGAATGTTAACTAGCAGCAAGGTTGCATTTTCTGAAGGTCACACCACTCAGGTCGAGGCATTGAAATGTGATGATATCTGGAAAAAGTTGTTTTTCTCTTTTTTATTTTCGTATTCATCATTTTTAAATCCATGAACCGTGTATATCGAAGTATCTAATGGTCAATAAACTCAAACAAATTACTTTCCTTTGAAGAAAATTTTTTTTTTGTTTTATTTGAAAAAAATAAATTGAGAAAACGTGTATATTTTATTTTCACCGAAATTTCTTCCGTCATAAGGCCATGCCTCCCACTTTTTTTTGCCCATATGTCTGGGTCAGGTCTCACCAGGTCTGAAGGTCATGCCCGATTAGTTTATACGTGAAATGTATTTGTTAAGAAACTGTGGTTGTTGTTGTTGTGGTTGTCATGAAAACAGGTAATGATCATCTTTCCTGCCTGGTTCGACAACGTGTTTATTGATGAAGAGTAAAGGTAAACAGCAAATACAAAACAACACGTAACATCGATCTTTTGATGCTTTAATCAATTTATTTATTCATTTTTTTGTTTATTATTTAAAAGTTGGACGTCTGTAGCCCCAAATGAATGGGTATTTTGCTAAAGTGATGACCCTCACGGGAATGTCTCCCTTTTTCTTCCAGTTTTTCCTTTTCATTTTCATTTTTTTTCCCATTCATTGGTCCGACTCGTCGAATTTCGTGAATTTCTTCTGCTCGGTTCTCTTCATCCACGCTGTTGTCATCAGTGTTCAGATGTTTGGCTGTCAGTCGATCAAATACAGATCTATCGCTAAGCAACCTGAAAAAGATGATTAATAGATTTATTACTAATTAAACATTGTACTATGGAATAATTAAAAATCTTACGGGTTCATTTGCATGTAAAGCGGAACGAGCACGAGTGTATCCATTAAAGCCAATTCTTTCATGGCGTTAGTGAAAGGGCGTCGTCGCCAACGGGCAGGGTCAGTTTCCAATTCTTGTTGCAACATTTCCGTCACGGAGTTCCGCAAAACTCCGTATTCTGCACACAAATCTTTGAGCGATATGTCGTCCACCTGGTCGGTTCTCTGCCCATCTCGTTGCGATTTTATAACCGAATAAGCGACTTGCGTGTCAAAGACGTTGACCAAACGCAGTTTGAATTGGGACTCGAGGTACAGATTTGCTTCACGGCAACCGTGAATCACCTGTAATTGACACGTCATAGATGTAGGTAAACACCATTTGTGTTTATTGTTTCTACTACTACCTTTATGATGTCTGCGGAAGTCAAAAGCGAAATCACTTGACGAATTCCTCTCATTTTCACTGCGTCGAAAATATGCACGACACCTCTTCCTTTTTCATTATCCCATGCACCTATCTGAATAAACAAATTTATTAAAACCCAGTAAGTTGTTTACAACATGTAGAATTTATTGTCTTACCAAAACGACGCTGACACGCGAGTTGAAGATTCGTAATCCCAAACCTAAGACGTCAATGCCATTCGCTTGAATGTCTTCCACAGTTTTTTCCGCTGTTTTTGCATCATCCACAACGTTATAACTCCATCTTGATTGCACAGCAGCATTCATCTAGGAATGGAAACAAAAAAAAATAATAGTTGATGTTACGTTTTTAAAAAAATCATATTTTGGATGGATTTTGAAGTTACTTTTACAGAAGCCACTACTGAAGTTGTTTACTATCCAACTTGTTGCACGATTCTGCTATAGTGTAGACTTCAGGCAGGATCGATAGGTGATTGGTTTGTTTTTCCATCAAGTGGCTTCCTCTTGACCACAGTGGTCTTGGTTAATGCCTCTATAGAAAGCACGTCAATTAAATCTCTTGTTTGTATCAAAGCCGATCAATTTGATGTACGGTAACGGTAAAATCAATAATTCCAGGGGAAAATTTATTGCACATATGTAATACAGTGTAGAATAGAATGGATTCTGAATAATTTACTGATATATTTATAGGTATTGAGAAAAGTTATAAAATTGCATGTAATGATTGCAGTTTCGGATAAAACCAAACTTTGCTAGGGGCTTCTCCTTATTGCACTGTAATTTGAAGAAGCTTAAAATGTTATTTCTGAGTCGATTTGGAGTTTGGAATTTTTCAGGGACTAATTACAACGTGTAGCATACTGCTTTTAATGTTTCAACATTCAATTTAACCGGAAATGGTATTTTACAAGCGCTCCAAATTGCTGCCATGCAATTGATGTGTGGAATTATACAGGGTGATTCAGAATACTAACCTATCACCTGAAATAATTTTTGAACTAGGTTCAATTTTAAAAATTTATTATGCAGGGTAATTTTGGGTGGGAAATCTGATGGTATCCTCAGATTTGACATTGGAGGTCATCTTCAAGGCCATCCTTATTTTATCTCGAGAATCATGACAGATAGAGCAAAAAAGTCAATTAGAAAATTGTAGAGCGCCTCAAAATAACTAAAGATTTGAAGT
>JAQFZO010000203.1:0-32541 GCA_034695885.1 Geophilus flavus
AAATAAATAAATAAATTAATTAATTAATTAATTAATTAATAAAAACGACTGTCAAGTTTCCGAACTTACGTCCAATGAAAACATGATTATTGCAAACAAACTGCAGTCTCGTTTTATTCACGAACAAACACAAGTAAGCCCCACTTCTATCGTGTGTTGCATTGGGTATGACCAATTCATTGGAGTAATGATCGACGATTCGGATGAATTCGGGTTTTACAGGGACCCCATCTTTCTTCCACATCAAACTGCTCGAATTGCCACCTCCATTTGCCTCGATCGCAGTTTTGTTCAAAATGCATTGAATTCTGATGGTAGAACCGACTAGTTCCTTCACATCTCCGACCGGTGAAACAGCTAATGAGTAGAAAATGAATAATGAAAGTAATTATTATCATTTATAAACTCATGGTGCATGAACTATTTCCTTAATATCTGATATTATCGGACATTATTTCTAATTTCTAAACACCCAATCACACCTTTCCGTCCTTTATGCATTTATGGATAATGACTTTAATGAGTTATAAGAATAAGATCAATCGTTGAACTGAGGGGTCAATTTGTAATACAAATGTAAATCATTATCTTAAAACGTCAATGACTGAATTAATTTCAAATATTAATGACATTGAAAAACAAATGTGTTCATTTTCCAGCTGAAATTCTGCTGATGTAAAGAAATCTTGGATGATTACAGGGAATTTTTTTAAATTATAGATTTTGTTGATGTTTCCCAGATGTAGATTTCACTGGAGGAAAGAGGTTTCTGTGGAATTTATTTATTTTTAAAGGAATTATTGAGTGTTCTGGAAATTTTGGTTGATTTTTATATATTTTAGTATGGAAGAATGTTCCATTCAAGCACTAAAATGTAGTTTAAGATGGTCTCTTTAAGTAGCAAATGGAAAAGTTTAGTACTTCGCCTACTAGTGCTGATAAGTGAATTTTTAATGCTGTTATAAGGACGAGAATAGATCCTAATTTAGTGTTACAGGGAATTTATTGCTAATAAATACTCAAAATCGCTAACTCTTAAATTGGCCATAAAAAATTGTTGAAATTATTTTTACTCATCACATGATTTCAATTTTTAATTTTTATCTCGAACAATAGATGGCGCTAAGGGCAATGGTAGGTATAGCGGTAAATGACGTCAACCGAGCAAATTAATTAGTAAATTTCAGTTGTAACCAGTCTAGTCTAGATTCTAGAACACCATAAAAGTTGACATTTTATTTTTTTCTGAATTTCAGGTTAAAACTAATTTTTTTGTCTCAGTCCGACTTCTCGTTCTAAATCCAGACCTCAATGACTAAAAGTCTGATGTCGCAATCATTTCCCAAGAAACTTCATTACTCAACATTCACACAACTTTTGAAATATAATTCAACCACATTTACTACTATTTGCTCTTGATTAGACATACACTAAACAATTTCGTAATACGACAATTTGTGAAGTTTGGATTTATTCCAAGTTATATATTTTTTCCTCATTTCAGTTCCACATTCAATGACATTCTATTGTCATTTACACAAAAACTTTAACATTATGTCTGACATCCTCCACATATTTTTTTAATTTCAAAAAACGTTGCTCTTGCTCAATTTCATGTCTGGCTCCTGAATACCAAACATCCTTCAATCCGGAAATTTAACATCATCAACACCAAAGATTGTATCATCAAACCCTTACCATCCTTTTAGATAAATAATTAAATACCAAAAGGAAACAATTTCCCAATAAATCAAATTTTTTTGACGTGTATATTTACGCGATAAATCAAAAAAGATAGAAAAAGAAATTAGAAATCAATACTTACTTCCTATCCCTTGCATAAACACATTGCATCCCTCTAGCGATGAAATCAAGAACGAGAGAAGAATCCAAATGAACATGATAAGGTAAAAATTTTCAAAATAATGATGTAGAATTCACTCGGTTCATGGTTTAAAACGTTAAAACTGTAAATAAAAAGAGAGAAAAAAATGTTTACTAATTCCTCATTTATTTATACACTTGAAAAGTGAGCACTGTTTACATCGCTTCCCTCTTAACCCTAACTTTGCATCTTTTTTAATGACTCCCACGGTATGAATTTCCCCACAAAAAACAGATCTAACTCACTTCCTGCTCAAACTGCTGGCACCATTAGTCAATACCGGAACTATAAATTCAAAACTAGATGACAGACATATGAAAATACTTAAACAAAAATTAAATATGATGGATAATCAAATAAAATTAAACAACATCCATTACAGTCGAATCCGCTCTTAAGTGTGGGGACGGGACACCTGAAAATGACGCTCTTGTATCCGGAGTGCTCTAACACCCGAACTCACAAAAAAAATCAGAAATTGCTGAAAATTTTTATTTATGTATTTAGATACTGTAAATAAGCTATTTTAAATAGCTTATTCTGAGAATAAAAATCATTTTAAGTCAATTTTGAGCAAAAAAAATATACTTTATTTTGCACACAATCAGTAGTGTGACCGATTCCATAGTTCTTAGCTATTTCTTTAGGTTTTGTAGTTTTCAGACCGTCTGAAAATCGCCAATTGATAAAATACGTCGTTTAGAAGCCATTGTTTCTCTTTCAGATCTCGAGAGAGTAAGGAATAAATTACGTATAGATGGCGTAATTTGCTGGAAGCTCTTATACCCGAGCCAAAAATCACAAAAATGACCATAAAATTGCTCTTAAAAGCGAATTTCTCTTTATCTGGAGTTCTTTTAAACAGACTTTAATTACATGTAAATCAATGGAGAAAAATCGGGGAAGTTGAAACAGGCTCTTAAAAGCGGACCGCTCCCTTATGCGGTGCTCTTACAAGTGGACACACACTGTTCAAATTTTAAAAACGCCAGTGGGCACTAACGATTCAATTTTTTGGTCATTTCTCCCATTCAAAGGTCATTTTATTCAACTTTTAACTTCATTTAAATATTAAAGCCTTAACTACAGGACGTTGAACATTTCCTGGCACTAATTTTACTTTCAAATTCAAAATTTTTTCTTTCCATAAAATTTATGGAATTCACAAAAAAAAAAAAACCTTTTTTTATTTTTTTTATTTTACCCTTCCCATACTTCTTCAAGGTTATCATAGTTACTCATGATTAACATCTCCAAGTATTTAAACATAAAAAATTAAGGAAAAAATATTTTCCTGACATGCTGACCTTGACACTCAATCCCCCAGCTCAGCTCTGATTTCAATTTTTTCAGGCTTATAGTTTCAATTTGAATCAGATTTAAACATAAACCATTATTAAACAATTTCCTAGACCAATTCACATCCTCAATAAAAAACAAATAAATTAGTAATTAATTTGTTTAATTCCAAACAAACATAATAAAACTCGAATTTCAAGTAATTTGATAAAGGGATGCGAAGTACTGAGCACACAACAAAAACAACCAAAAAAAAAAAATTAAAATTCAACCTTCGAGTTTGGTATCCCGTGCTTCAAGGTATTATAATAATAACCCATTTTTGTTCTTCTTGGAACCCCGACCACAAATAGCTACTTCAATGGCTAAATTCAAGTTACTATAAACAAAACCATAACAAAATTAAACAAGTCGATGAATTATCGACTGGTTTTATTAGTTTCTTGTCAACAAATAAATTGTTATATAAATAAAATGTTGATTAAAATTAAAAAAATCTCAAGTGCGACCATAAACCACAAACTGATAATTTTTTCAAAAAAAAAAAAATGTGAAAGCAATTTTTATATGAAGCATCACTATGATTACTAACCAGATGAAACGCCATTTAACCTTTTAATAGTAATTCACATCACGTTCCTAACACAAGACTCTGCAAATTTTTTATGCGGGCATATAATGAAATGTTGTAAGATACAATTTTTCCTTTGAAACTATCAGCTTGAATTTTTTTTACACATTTAAATAAGATTTATTTTACTTCCATGACTAAACGAATGTAGTTGACACCCAAGGTTGCCACCTTAAGAACTCGTGTCAGGACATCCATTACTTGGTTTACACACAGGAATTTTTATTTTTTTTATATTCCTTAAAATAATCTCCCACTTAATGCTTGGGATTCTTGGGTCAAGATTTTTTTATTTTTTGTTGGTTTGGTGAGGGTGTACACTGACTGACTACTGGGTGTCAACTGCACAGGAATAGCCACAGGAATGCTTGGGTGTTAAAATGACTCTTCTCCTTCATATTACAGTGGTTTCTGGTATATAAGGAAGGACAAGAGTATTTTGGGCCTATTATGTGAAAGTGTTTTAGGCCCGCAGCAAATGGGTGCTTAGGCTGATGCTTAAGCTCAAGTCAAACCTTTGCATAGGTGCTGGGAACCTCTATTTGTTTTTAAACAGTGCAAATGCATGCACACTTACATATCATATAACAAATTAGATCGGGAAATACGCATCAAAACCAAGCACGAAGCTTGCACTTACAGGCGTACACTCCATTTGCGGCGGGGGCCTAATATACCATCTGTGTAAAGATTAATGCTAGGTTCACACTGCTTAGAAAAAATTCATTTTATTCTTCAAAAAGGTTCCAATCGATTTTATATATGGTTTCAATCGGTTTGGATACCAAATCTTGAAACCACCGAAAATATCAGTTTGATTCGGATTCAAACTGATTCAAACCGAACTGACATGACAGCAAGCTTAATAGATACTTTGGTCTTTGAGATATGTCCGAAGATAACTGCTGCTTTGATTACTACTACTTTTTACAATTTTTGTGTTTATGAATTGGAAACGCGAAAAAACAGAATAAAACTGAATGAAACTGCATGAAACAATAAAACTACATAAATATTTGATACTAAATACAGCCATTAGATGCTAGATCTAATTGTAAGGCCTAAATTTAAAAATAACTGCAACAACTTATTGATATTGAGAAAAATTTCTTTGTTGACCAGATTGATGGATAATTTTATGGCTCACTGAATCAAATCCCTCAATATAATAAACGTTTAAATTTGTGCAGTTGAATTGTATTGTACCTCTCGATACACATGAATGTGGTTGCTCCCTTTGAGTTTGTTATATCGTTTGATCTGGAATTACTGAAATGATTTTTTGATTGATATCAATCAAAACTATTAAAGTCAACAATCTGTCGACATCTTCGTAAAATTTTAAATTTCAAACATCCCCTTGCAACATTCCTCGTCAGTTATGAAGAAAAACACTCTTGCTTTTTCATGCTTTCCAATCAACAGATTAGTTCCACTTAAGACCCATCAGACAATGGCATTATTCTCCACAGAATTCATCCGCGAGAAAATAACGCAATCGAGTGTCTTGTGGTTTTGCAATGTACATGTGGGTAATCGGTATCGTCCCATATAATTCTAGGATTGGAATGGAATTGAGAAAATTGTGATTTCAAAGGTGATTATGATTAGATGGCAATTAGCGCCCCAATCTTGCAAAACATAAGATTAAAATCATAACGGTAGTTCTGTAGGTATAACATGGCAGGTAGCCCGGGCAACTGCCCAGCATACTGATTGTGATTGACTGTATACATCCAAATAGGCAGAAAATATCATTATTCAAACAAAATTAATTGCTGTTTATTGAAAGAAATGCTAGGCAACTGTCACAGGTTAAATGATTGGCTTTTTCCACTAGAGATAAACTTATAGGTACAATCAAAAGATTGCACAAATACACAATCACAACATCGATTTAATTTATGAAACCTTCCAAAGCAAGGGTCAATCAAACATACAGCCCAGCAAAGGATTAAATATGGTCTGTATGTTTTCATTAAATATTCTAAAACAAGATAAATGTCAAAAACACGGACAAAAAAAAAACTAAAATATTTTATAATTTTTCTACATTTAGATGCAAACGTGAAAAACATGCAAACTATGTCATTTTAAAAAAAAGAAATTGGCTCGCCTAGCAGTTTCAACCCTCTTGTGACCTCACCTCCTCCTTCAAAAAAGTTTGGAACTCTCGCCATAACTCATATTCCGACATCAAGAAATAAAGCTAGTACTTACTCTAGTGAAAAATTTTGTCCCTATGTGAACTCCTAGGTTTAAATGTGAAAATAAGGATGTAAATGAATAATTTACACCTCAAAGGAGTTAGAAATTTCTCCTTACACCTGATACAGGTGTTTAGAAGCACCTTAGACGTGTACATGTGCACTCATAATAGTGCAAACGATGCCTAAATAGCGTTATTTCACACCTAAAAGGAGTTTAAATTGGAACATTTTACACCTATTGTTTTTCAGTGTATAAATTCTAAAATTCTAATAATTCTATACAAAAAATTATTAAAGACTACCAATTATCAACATTCTTTTTCTATTACTCAATATTTTCAAAGAAAAAAGGAGACCAACCAACCGCATGATTTGCATAAGGCGCAAAAGAAACCTTCATAATTCTGATTAAATACATAATTTATAACCAAACCTGAAAACCAATCTACAGTCGAAGGTTACAGGATAAAAAATAATAACCTAACCACTCACATATTACCTTTATCAGTCACCAAGTGCTCTCCAACAGTTCGGCTCGGCATACACGGTATCTTAAAAGGACTTTGGTTGCTATTTACAATCCATTCAAGCACCGGAAGCCCAAGCAATTACTTGGATTAATCGATTAAATCGTGTCTGCCTCCTCGAAGAAAACCACCAGGGAGACCCCAAAACAAACGAGAGAAACAATCGTAACCCTTCCACAGAAATCATTGACTCTTGAACCTATTTTGGGTTTTACCAGGCCACGAAGCAGGGAGGAGGAACCTGGCTGCATTTGACCTGCTTGCAAACTTCCCTCCCTCTTTTCACCCTGACTACAAAAGGGCTGGGTGATGTCAATGTCAGTAACTGCTAACGGGGCTGGGGCTTAAAGCAGGAAGTAAAAATCAAAATAGTCGTCAGTCTGCAACTCATTTGATTTATAAAATTAAAACGACGAAAAAAATAATTAAAGGTGATGTGTTTTTTATTGCTTGTTTCCTCTAAAAGGAAAAAAATATAAATTCAATTAGCGTTAGTCATTGATAATTGATGGTCAATTGACCTGTATCTGTCAACAAGTTAATCCATTAAGTAGATATTTTTTCTAGTTTTTTATTTTGTATTAAATTGTTTTTAAGATTTAGATACATTTTAACGTCATTTTCAGTTTTTGTAGTTGCATAACTGATTAGAAAATTCATGGTATGTAATTATATATTTGTCAGAGTATCATTTAACCAAATTTAATGATTTTAACGGTCATTAAAAAAGTAAAATCAAACTTATTTACTCACTTTGCACTTGCAGTCATAAAAATCAAGTGACCCTAAGATAACCACTGACCTCACTTATATTGACCTCGTTTCACAACCCCTCTAAATTGAATTATATTACAAACCCAAAAAAAAAAAATGAATTTGATTACTTCACAGGTGTTGACTCTCGCATTTCACCTCATCTCGTTTTTCTTTTAATTGAACTTTCCACATCGTTCTTAAAGTAAACCAACTAATGATATCAAAACTTTACTCGCGATCGTAAATTTGCTCACTTAATGTATGTAAATTTCAGTTTTAAGCAATTCATAGATTCAGTTGTTGATCAATCTGTAATTATAGTGTAAATTGTGGCATCAAGTCGACTTCAAGGTCAAGGTCAATATTCATGGTTCAAAATTCTCGTTTGGATGTGTATTCCCGAACATACGGTATATGGTAGTCAAAATGAACCTGTCGACGCCTACAGAACCGTTAAGAAAATAATTGAGGTGGAACAGACTTTCTGAACATCCTGTAATGGAACAAGTGCTCAGTCTGTTGTCGTAAAGCCTAGTTAAGCCTGGTACACAGACACACCTTCTGTTTTTCACGTGAAAACTGCGTGGTGAATTGAAAAAATGCACTTCACACGTTAATTTCACTCAGCAGTACTACATACGGTTAAGATTTTTTTCACATTAAAAAATTTCTCTTAGTGTGGAAAAACACTTTTGTTTTCACTCGCATCCTGCGTGAAATCAGAGACACGTGAGGTGAACTGAAAAATTTCATTTCACTCAGAGGTGTATTCCAGGCTTTACTGATGGAATCTGTTCTAATTTAAGGGTTTAGAATATATTTGTAGTGGAACAGATTTTCTGGACACTCAATAGATGTACGTAACTAGAGCTCAATTAGTCGTAGGTGTTTGACAATCACTGGTATTCAGTTTTACAATACTGTAACTGAAAACATTTCATCCCCAATGTCTCAGCAATCAATAAAATATAATTTTGAAGCAAATCAATAGCTGTCGTTAGCATAAAAGTAGTGCAATGCCACTTTGCTGTAAGTTTCGCAACTTATACTCGCCGTATGCAATATAGCTTAAAGGTATTATGACTTGATTTTTTCCATTCATTTTTTTCCTGTTTACTACCAATAAAACCATGAACTTTTTTTCCCCGGAGTTAAAAACTCGACTTATATACTGCAATTTACAGACTGTCTTTTTTGATTAAAGGTCAAAACCATTAACTTTTTAGTTTTCACCAACATAAACCACCCGAATCGCTTAAAACATCAAAATATTTTCATTTACTCACCTAATTTATGATATAAAATAATAAAAGAGGAATCAGGGGAATAGAATAGTCATGAACGAAACGCAAATTTCAGTTGACTCGGGACTGGCAATGCTTAACCTTCACTGCTCGGGAGGCTCTGAAAATAGAATAAAAGCCATAAGATATAACGAAATGAGTAATAAAAATAAACATGTTGATAAATAATGTGGACATTAACGAGGTTTCTAAGTCATTCACTTTCAGTGGCCTTGATCGACACAATGAGGAAAGAAATAAAAGAATTGAAAAGGGAAATGTTTGACAAAAGATAACACTTGCAAGCAATTAGTTCACTTGTCACTTTCCGCATTAAAAATTTATATTTATATACGACCAAATGGTGCTTTATACCATCCCGCATCTGATATCATCTTTACTTTTGACAAGATTAATAAAAATAATCACAACAACACGCAGCAAATCATGAGTTTCATACAAATTTCCCAACCCAGGCAGGCCAGCATCGGCGCCGCATCCCTGTGCAAGTTATGTAAGACAATGACCTCTAGTGGCAAAATTGATAACCTCTTCTTCCCGGAATTTTAGTTTCTTAGTAGAAAATTAATTCGAATAATATGAGATAACATAACAGGTAAATAAAATGTTTTAAAAAAAGTAATAATAACCAGTTTAAAAACTTACTTATAAAGAAATCATTTTCTTTTCCTTTCTGAGAAACAAGACTCACATTTATTTCTATTTAACTCTTTTTTTTGTTGATATTATAAACCCTTATCATTATTCTTCTTTCTTTTCTTTTTATACGTTTTTTAAAAAGAGTTATCTCGTCATTTAAGTATTCCTGTCCACGTTTCGTTACTAGCTGGCAAACAACCTGTTTCTCAGTGTAAATATGTCAGGCCATCGGTTTGGTTCCTGGAAATTTCTCTTTCTGAATTTATTAGGCTTATTTTTGACCTCACCTTCAGCCTCCCCATTTAAAAATATTTAAATTGAAAAAAAGATGCAAGAAAGAGTCGAATGACAATGTTAAAAAGTAAATAAATAACTTAGATATATAAACAAAACAAGTACATCCCGTCATGTGTTTGATTTTTACAAGTTTATACACTTTTATATCATCATTTAAAACTGAAAAACTCATAAAAATTCATAAAATCAACTAATTTTTCGTCTTAAATGCGTTCAGACTTTACATCAAGGCTTAATTTAACAAGCAATAACGTTAACTGCATCATAAAGAGAGGAAAAATCGACAAAAATGTCATTTACTAAAGAAAAAAAAGAAAAAATAACTCAAATTGCATCAATAACCACTCAAGCCCGTAAGTAAATGACATTCAAGGTAATAATTAACCAAATATAGAACAGAAATCGATATAGCTGTGTGGGAATAGACCAATGACAGACCACATTGCAACAATGTAGCAGTAATTTACCATTCCAGTACTAACTGCGTAGCCCTATCGGTATTTGCTCCTCCACGTTTTGCTATTAATACTTATTGATTGTATCGTGATGAGTTCACACGATTCGGAGGTTATCATTTCAAATGAGATAAAGTATATTTACCTGTGAAATGTCACCTAGACGGCATAGAATAAGAGAAATTTCATAGAAGCAATGAAACTTCACTCACGAAGATAGAGCCGATGTCCAGACGAGAGTGATCGCCTTCTCTAGGTCGGGTCTTTTCCAGGAATTTGACGTGGTTACTGACGTCGCGCCGCGAATCGAGTTGTGTGCCAGGAAGAGGAACTGTCGAAGACTGCAAGTAACAGTCTAATAGCGCTACCTGTTGACCAAATTTCAGACTATATTTTTTTTATTTTTAATGGAATGTCAAGTATATATGAAATAAAAATCAAAAATTTAGAAAAAAAATTATAATCTTGTGGAAAGTTTGTTTTACTGTTTCTTTCGACTTTATTACATATTTTTAGATCTTAGTTTAAGCTTACTCAAAGAAAATAAACATTAACAGGAAGAGAAATAAATATTTTCTTTTTTTTTCTCGTTTAATTACTAATCGAAAAAACGATTTGCGTGAAAACACTGAGACTTTATCTATGTTTTGACGAAACTGGTTGACGTCAAAGGATATTTGGCGAAATTTTATACTTAATTATTTTATTTTTTTATATTTTTTCATCTTTTCCTCTTCAATGGTTGGGAAATTAAATGTCTAAAGGAGGAAATTTTTTATTTTATTTTTTTCCTATACAAAAAAAAAACCTGATTTACGGTCAGCATTAACTTTCGGATTTATTAGCTAAATTTTATTTACAATTAAAAAGAAAAACCATATAAAACATCTACATAAATGGTACATAAATCATATAAACAGAACATCCCACTTCTCCAATAGATGTCGCTTAATCCAATCAGATTTTTTTTTCCATTTTTTTTTTATTTAATTTGGTGGCGTGACATGGATCCACTGCGGAGAAAACGCAATAATAAAATTTCTACCTAAAATTTATTAAATTTGACACCAATTATAAATGACTTTAGCATAGAAAAAAATTCAGTTAAGTTGGTTTGAATTTTTCTCTGCGATCTGTATTTTCCACGTGTGCGTCATGTAAATTTGTACCACTTTCCGTCTTGGACGAGAAATCCGATCGGCTTTCGTAAATGTCGGTCAAGAGTAATTATGATCATACAAAATTTAAACAAATTAATCCGCGGCGACGGGTGGTTGCATTCCACAATTTCCAAACGGCGGAAGGTAACATCCATTCCGCAATTTCAGCCAAAAAAGGTTCTGGTCTTATCAAAAATAACGAGATATGAATTTGAGAGGCGACGACATCCTAATTTATCCGAAGAACAACTATCGGATGCGGTAATCAAAATCAAAAATTCTTTTTAAAACACACTAATTCTAATTTTAACAGCTGGCAAAACGAGGCTCAGATTATAAGGGGCTTATGTATCATCATGACATCCATACTAAATGTTTGAATGTAGTCACGGATACACTTAGGTAATTATCAAATACTCGAAAAATAATGCGCAATAAAAAAATATAATTTTATTTCAGACGTCACAACATTGAGACTAAAGTAGTCCAACGGTCAGACTACAAAGATGAATTAGTAGACTGGGCGGATGCGATTCTATCAACAGGCGGCGATGGGACATTTTTATTAGGAGCGAGTCGAATTCAAGATTCCAATAAACTAATAATAGGAATAAATAGTGATCCTTCGAGGTATCAAAATGATTTTTTTTCTCTCATATTGCTCAATAACAATTTTTTTTTTTTTTTTATGTATTTTTTATTACCAGGTCTGAGGGTTATTTGTGTTTACCAGCCAAGTACTCGAATGATTTCCCATTAGCTATGAAGAAACTGCTCGACGGTCGTTTTCGTTGGAATCTGAGGCACCGCATACGAATCACATTAACTGGAGAACATGCTTTCGAAGCCCCTCTGGAATTGCATGATTCCCAGCTCACTTATCCCGAGTATAGATTTATGGATTGCATTCAGGAACATCACAAAGCCGTATTGCTGAAACCAAAACGCACTGACAACAGGCAGGTTCGCGTACTTCCTGTTCTCGCACTAAATGAAGTGTTTATCGGAGAATCTCTTTCATCAAGGTGTTAATTCCTTACCTATAAAATCATCATTGTAAATCGCAGGTTTTAAGAATATAAAAATGTGTATTAATTTTTCTCTATTGTAGAGTATCGTACTACGAAATTTCTATTGATGGCAGCACGCGAGTAAAACAGAAAAGTTCGGGCGTAACGATTTGCACTGGCACTGGATCATCATCTTGGTACTTTAATATCAACAAACTAACGCAGCAATGCATTCATAATCTTCTCAATATTGGTACATAAGGAAGTCTAAACTTGTGCCATTTTGTTTCAATTTTTCTCCCGACATCCGATTACAGCCCCAACTCGCAGTGCGAACTCGAGCAAAATCCCCAATTTATTCCCCATAGACTCAATGTCATTTCAAACCGCTTAGTGCGAAATTCAACAGTGCAAAAAACCCCAAAATACGAATTTTTCCAGCCGATACGTAGAAAAACCAAAACTAAAACAAAAATGGCAGAAAAAGAGAGAAGAAAAAATAATTTTTTAAGATGTGATGAAAAAGAGAGAAGAAAAAATAATTTTTTAAGATGTGATGAAAGGAATCGAAGAGGCATAAAAAAATGAAGAAATGGGCCCAAAACGAAAAATATTATTTATTTTTTTAAAATACTCGTTTGTACGAATAAAATTTCGTACTAACGAGTTACGCTTAATGTGAAAACCCCGTTAGTACGAACAAACTGCCGGTCATTTACTAGAAAACCCTTGAAATGTCTTTAAATCCAAAACTTTTTTCTTTGCAAAATGAAAACAAAATGGTGACTGGACACTGCTGTGGTGAAATGTCAACATTACGAATAAATGTATTTATTTCGCAGTGAAGGAAGAAACTGGCTGCGGAATGAGCATAACGCCAGAGTTAGAGAACAAAATTCAGTCCAAATTCAACAATTCTTTATATTTCAACCCGGAGGAACTTAAAATGGCATACACAATTCGAGACCCGGTAGTAAATGGAACTGTATACACATCGAAACCTCGTGGGTTTGCTAACAGGTCGTATTTTTATAAATAAAAAATAAAATTACATTTAAAAAATTGTCAATTTAATTTCTTTGCAGCATCGAAATTAAATCTCGTTGTTTTAATGCGTGTTTGGTAATCGATGGAGGATTGTCGTTCGTGTTCAACGACGGCGCAACAGCATTATTTGAAATGTTCCCAGCAGATGCCTTGCGAAGTGTGATACTATCAGAAGACTGAAAATTCATTTTTTCAACTTGATCTAGTTAAAACTTTGCCCATTCCTAGTTTACATGAGACCAATAAAACAAATGTATTTTGCTACATTGTTATTATTCACTTGGAAAGAGCAAATTTTCTTTTTTTTACCATGTCATGGTAAAAATTATCACAATTTTTTCACTTAAAAATTTAAGCAAATAACTTATTTATTAAAAATGGAAAAAAAATTTCTAAAAGGTTTCACGATTACTTAAAAAAATTAATTTTTACAGTTGGTTAAAAAAAATTTGAGATTTTTCTGTGCAAAATTGATGTTAACCACAAGCACATTCAGCATGTTATTAGGGTTAAAGGTGCATTATATTAATAGCCAATAAGCTGCCAGCAGGATTTAATTTCAACCTATTTATTAGGCCTTTTGATGTTTTTGCTAATTTTTTCCTCCTCTGCCAACTGCATTCGGAATAAGCTGACTTTTTCTAGGTACAAAATACGAAATTTGAGTTACAGTACATTTTAAAAATTTCTCGATTTACCTTTAAACGTAGACAAAATTTCCACTTTTTCACCAAGTAAATCTTCCAACTGTTGAGCGTAAGCTTTAAAACGAATCACAAGTTAAAAACTACAGTCGATATTAATTTTAATTAAATATAAATACCGTCAACGTCGTAATCAACATCATTTGTCATTTGTAGGAGCGATTGGTCCATTTCCTGCCATTTAACCGTTGCCTAAAAGAAAAAAATTACAATTCAGAGAATTTCTTTTTACAATTCGCAAATTATTGCAACACTAACTCACTTCAACAACCGTTTTATGAATATCAAGAACGTCTTCTTCCATTTCTTGAAGATGGGATACAGCTTCATGGAATGTGTATAAATCGGCTGATAATTCTCCTTCCTATCCATCAAATTAAAAAAATAATAATTTATAATCAAAATTAATTCACTTAAGTTCAAAATTACATTTAAAGATCGCAGTTGTGCTAAATCGTTGTGCTGTGGCGAATCTGGGACAAAATGAACACTATTCTCTTCGGGAATGGGTGAATGCTTCATTTCAGGATCTTGAACACCTAATTCTTTAACTCTGCGATGTGAAAAATAATTTAATTTACAAAAATAAATTCATAAAATTCTACAGAAATACCTATCAGCATATCGTAATGTATTCAGGGAATGCTCACAAGAACACATCCCTGGGGAAATCATGGCAATCTGAACAAAAAAAATAGTATAAATACCAATAAATTGTATAAATCTTAAGTATTTAAACACAAATCGTTACCATGCAAGTCCGAGAATTCTCTCCTATAAATGAATCGCGCAAAACTTGTGTTAATTTACTAGCACGAAAGGGCAAATGAGCCCCTTTCCTTCCGAGAGCCCGAATACACTCCTAAAATGTAAATAAAATTATTGAAGAAACGGTAAAACAGGTTAATAAGGTATACAAACCTTAAGAGCCAAGAGTGATTTATTAATTTCGGCTCCTTCCAATCGAGTTTGACGATTCGCAGAAGACGTATCAGCACCACGTTCGTTTCCAGCCAAATCGATGAGCGAGAACTTGCCATATAATTTCCTAGTTGCAGATTTCCGAAGGATAATTTGAAAAACGGCGTGCGACCGTGAAGAATGTTGGTTAGCAGAAGTCTGCCCGGATGTTCGCACACTGTTACCATGTTGAATGAGTTTCAGAACATCTTCGACACAATCGACAGGCTTTTCTTGAAGACCGACGATTTGAACTTGCTGCTTTCCGTCTTCCAGAACACGTAATTTCGATTTTTGATCCAATAAATCAAAAACCTGTCAATCGATCAAAATCAGTTGATTAGTTATTTAATTGATCCTTTGAAATCATTCGAAAAGTAAAGACAAAAACCTTTCCACTATAAATTTCAAAAAAGCTAGCCGAGACTTCCAAATCATCTCCTTTATACTTGGATGACTTCAATAATTTAAAAACATCTTTAGCTGCTAAAGCGTAAATTCCTTTTGTACAGTCTTGTGATTTGCCATTAAAATCTCCACCCATAGTCTGAAAATAAAAGTTAATTATTACGACCTTGATATTTAATTTCATGGTCTTTCCTGAGTAAACAGGTTCTTACATGCGTTTTTCCACTTCCAGTTTGTCCGTAAGCAAAACATGTTGCCATTCCACCTTCAAAAACGGTGTGAACTAAGGGTTTCGCCGTATACCTAACGAAAAATAAAATAAAAAAATTATAAATTGCAAAATTTGACTCAATCAGTAAATCAATACTTGTAAACTAATTCATTTGTAGCAGTTTCATCAAACGCATAATCGAATCGAAACAACTGATTCTCTAAATACTTCGTAAGATCTACTTTAGTCTTAGGTTCGTGGACTATGATTAATTCCTTATTGGGAACAGTGACAACGTCAACTTCTTTCCTCGCCAATTCTAAATAAAGTAAAAATTTAATTAGCAAATGAACAAAAATAGACAAAGAAAATAGAAAATTTTGTAAACCTTTTCTATTTAATGGTCTTTTTCTCACGCAAACACAAATTTGATGATCATCGACAGCATCACTATCTTTGAGCGGTCGAAATTCTAAATTAGATCGATATTCCCTTATCATAGCCAAAAACTCCCAGTTCGGATTTCCAGGATCCATATTCATCAACTCTTGCTTCTCCAATTTTTGTTCGGCCTGCCGAGCACGACGTTCTTCCCGATTTTTCTTTAATTTTTCCACTTCTTTGACTACGTTCGATCTGCGACGAGCTATTCAAATTTTCAATCAATTAGTTTCTCCATATAATTTTCATTAAATTAAATCAAATTACAAGCTGGAACAGTTGTTGGCGCTTGAGGTGGAGGCAATGGTGGCACTTGGTCCATATGTCCGTTTTGTGACGGGGCTCTTGCTATATTGGTTCGCCCCCTACCAACACCTACAAGTTATAAAATAAACGAAAATCATTAAATATCGATTTCTCACTTTATTGCATCAACTCACCTTTATTAGTTGGAATGGTGACGCTGACTGAAGGCCTAGGTGCATACTGAAAAAGAGAAATTTATTGTTACTAGTTTTTCTACGATAGTTTAGGTTGTGTGAAGTTTTATTAGTTTATTTATTAACGTTTAAAAAGTGGGGTTTTTTAGCTAAGAATTTTGGAAAATAGTTTACTACACACTTTATTATTTGATACTGTCTTGCTCACCGCATCTCGAGGGCCACCATCAGAAGCCAAATCTGGATTAAGCGCAAAAATAGCTTCTATTTCAATCTAAAATTAAAAAATAATGGTTTATAACTACAACAAACAAAACGCCATTTTTTTTTCAAAATTTCACAAATTTAAAATTGTGCATCAGGCAGCAACTTATTCTAAAATATGAGCATGCATTTTACAAAGAGAAGCAAAAATAATATAAGACGATCTTAGAAGAAAAAAATAAGAAAATAGTCCATTTTAAAATTTATTCAATTATATATTTTACTTCTTTTCCTTTCGTTTCCCCGCGTTCAAACCATTCAACAGTTACACTTCTCATCTCCTTGTTAACTCCACTTATAACAGCAGAATGAATACGTCCTACAAAATAAAATTAAAATCATATGTTAAGAAAGTGGGTAAATATATCAATTAATTATACAACTAAACCTGAAATTGCAAATCAAATAAGGCATTGATGACTAATGCAGGTGCTTATAAGGTAAACCGGACCATTTACGTAAACAAAAGAAAGCATGACCAAATTCACTGTGTTTATCTTTTTTTTTTTAGTCAACTGACTTAGTTTTGAAGCAATTTAAATTTAAATTTTGAAAAAAAGGGGATTTTCCATTCAAATTCATTCAACTGACGTAGGCCTAAACACGTTAACCCCGTGGTTTAACCGAATTCTAGAAAATACATCTTTTAATAAAGAACTTAGATAATTTATGGTTTTAATTGGAGGGTCATTAACAGCGAATTTTAATTAGTGTTAAAAATCAATGAAAAAGCCGGTACGAGAAAATTTTCATCATTTTTTTTCTTATGGCCTTTAAAACGTGAAAATGTAATTTTTCGTTAAACTTACCATCCGTTCTTTGAATGTCGACGTTTACTCCGATTTTTATGCCTCCCCAACCAACGTCCATTGTGCATTTAATTACCACGAAGTCAATATCGAAATACTAATTGTAAGAAAAAAAACTTCGTTCGGTTGACAGTTGCACCTCGATTTGAAAATCTTTTAGGCTTGGCTTTGGGAATAAATATTCTTCGAGATTCTCACGTGACTGGTTCAAACGTACAAATATCCCCAACATAAGTTACGTACGAATCAGTAAAATTCGTTAAAAATTACTTTACAAATTAGAAGCAAACTGATGTTTTAAACTGTGTCCACAAAAACCTCTCCGATTTTTGCTCGTTTCTGGAATTCGGGGAAGCTATAACGCTCCGAGCGCTTTTCCGCAGGTTTGGTTGTGATAAAAGGTGAAATGACAACGTAATTTTTAAAAAAATGTAAAAATCATTTTCTAAAAATATCATTTTTTTATAGACTCATACATTAGAACTAGTTGTTATTAATTCATGTTATCACAGATAATTTAATAATTTTTAAATTTATACGTGATGATTGAGTTTTATTTCCTCGATGACGTTACGGAATTTTTGATTTTTAATGTTGTTGATAGGTGGTACCATGGTTACGCTTGTGAATTTTCTTCGGCTGTGATAAACAGGTGATTAGTGCTTTTTCAAGAAGTCGATTTGGAAGTTGTCGATCAAAGTAATTGTTTTTATTGCACGATAAAAATAAAATATTTATTTTTCTCTTCGTTTATTTTGTAATTGAGTGTTTTTATCACAGGATATCCCGCTCCTACGAACTAATGAGGGATACCATTGCAGAATAAACATGACATCGACTATCACGACGGTGGCTAGTAAAGCCCCATTTGAAAAGTTTTGTGTGTTATGTGAAAGAATCAGTGAGAAACAAGGAAAAGATAAGAAAGGCGATGAATTAAAATTATTCATAGACGAATGGAGGCTTAAACATTCTATATTGCACAAGGATAACCCTAATACGGTAATAATTTTTATCTAAATATTAAAAAAAAAATTATTTAAATAATAATAATTGTTACTACATTGAATTTCCATTTATTTTTACAGACGGATTCATTTTACCCCGTAATGAGATTGCTTTTGCCGCAATTCGATAAAGATAGAGGAGCATACGGAGTTAAAGAAGTAAATATAAGTCTAGTTTTGCAGGAATTTACAAACATTTCAGTTATTTAACAACGCAATTGATTTTTTAAAATTTTTTTCAGACGGCTTTGGCAAAACATTATATAGACGCCTTGAATCTGAGTAAGGACAGCCAAGATGCATTAAAGCTATTGAATTATCGAGCGCCACAATCTGCAAGAGCGGTACTTTGATTCAGTCGATAATGATTTCATGGGACCCATCCTAAAATATTTAACATTTTCAGGAAGCTGGAGATTTTGCGGCTGTTGCTTACTTTATTTTGAAAAGTAGAGTGCCTTCAGTGTGTCCAATAACGATTGAAACTGTTAATAAGTGTTTAGATGAAATCGCTTTAGGTCATGCAGAAAATAGAAAAGGTAGAACAAAAGTTTTTTTTCTTTTGCTCAAATTTTCGTCATTAATTTTAATTTTTAGATATTGTCAAGAAAAATTTGGGATTTTTGATTAAGAAAATGACACCATTTCAGCAAAAGTGGCTGATTAGAATTCTTTTGAAGAGTATGAAGTTTGGAAGTGAGATTACAATTTTAAATGCATTTCATCCCGACGCTAAAGAGGCGTATGATAATTCCAGCAGTTTATTAAAGGTAGTTTTTAATTATATTAATATTTTGGTGATTAATTTTGTATAAATTCTTTATTTAGGTGTGCACACTCTTAAATGATCCATCGATACGTGGTCACGAGATAGCAATTAGTTTATTTTCACCATTTCGCCCGATGTTGGCAGAAACGGCGAATCCTGAGAAAGTATGTTTTAAAATTAGTTATAAAATAAAATTTAATTCTCAATACTTTTTTTTAATTTACAGATGGACAAGATTTTAAACAAAACTTTTTACTGTGAAACAAAACTAGACGGCGAAAGAATGCAATTGCACACCGATGGAAAAAAATTCATGTATTTTTCCAGAAATTCCAACGATTTCACAGATTGTTTTGGCGGCACCTCGACGCAGGGTCCATTAACGAAACACATCGCAAACTGCTTTAGAAGTGATGTTGTAAATTGTATTTTAGATGGTGAAATGGTCGGTTACAACTTAGAATCTAAATGCATAGGTAAAAACTAATTGAGAAATGAATCAAAATAATATTTAAAATTATAAAAAAAATCATTTCAGGTTCAAAAGGCGAAAATTTTGATGTTAAATCATTAAAAGATGATAAGGAATACCAACCTTGCTTCTGCGTATTTGACATCGTGATGTACAACGATCGAGTCCTAACTAACCTACCGTTGAACGAAAGATTAAATTTCTTGAAGGATCTATTCACTCCCTTGGAAGGACGCCTGCAATTTACTCATCGATCCGAAATAAAATCTAAACAAGATGCAATCAACGCATTAAATGACGCAATTGACAATCGAGAAGAAGGAATAGTCATCAAAAATCCCACATCTATTTACAAACCCAACAACCGCAAAGCTGGATGGTTCAAAATTAAACCGGACTATGTTGACGATCTTATGGAACAGCTGGATCTTCTCATAATAGGTGGAAATTTCGGTGCGGGGCGAAGACGAGGTTTCCCTTCACATTTTTTACTCGGCGTAGCAGTAGATCCGAAAATTCCTGGCGACCACCCGACCGTGTTTCACTCGGTGGGTCGTGTTGGGTCTGGCTATACTTTAAAGGAGTTGTACGAACTAAACATGCAATTAGTGGGTAACTGGCAACCGTATGATAGACGCAATGAACCCAGTTGCATCGTCATAGGAACTGGTGCAAAAGAAAGGCCAGATATGTGGATCGATCCATCTAAATCAAGAATTGTGCAAATCAAAGCTGCCGAGATAAATAAGAGTGATAAATTCATGACTGGTTACACAATGAGATTTCCTCGTGTGGAGAAAGTGAGATATGATAAAGAATGGTTTGATTGCATGACATTGAGTGAGTTCGAGCAACTGAGAAAGGTAAAAACTAAAAGTAATACTATTAATCGAATACAAAAGTGCAATTTTTTTTTTTATTTGACCAGCAATCGTTTGGAAAATTGGCCTTACAGCATGTGTCTGCAGATGATGGACCTGCGCCGAAAAGACGAGCTGTCGTCAGAGATAAAGTCACGTTAATACCTCAATTTAGGGGAGTGGATGAACGCAATATAAAAAAAGTAAATTAAGAAATTGTGAGCACTTTGAATTTAAAAATTTAATGTCTCAATTAATCTTGTAGGAATCCACTCTTTTTGGGTCTAGAGAGTTTTGTGTAGCTACCGGTACTGATAAATGTTCAAAAAACGAAATTGAAACACTGATTGTAAAACATGGCGGCAAACATGTTCAAAATCCAAGTTAGTTTCAATTGTATATATGTTTTAGACGTTTATTTATTTTGTTTATTTATTTTCGTAGGTGCTGAAACGTTTTGCGTCATCGCTGGAAAATTAACAGTTCGCGTTAGAAATTTCATGAAATCAAAAAATTATGATATAGTGAAATGCAGTTGGATATTTTCATGTATCGAGCAAAAGAGATTTTTAAATTGGTAAATTTAAATTTGTAATTATTTACGCAAAAACTTGTTTCTTAAAATAATTTCTTTTTTTAGGACACCTTCGTGTATGTGGTGCAGCAAACAAGAAACGTTACACAGATTTTCCCACGATTTTGATAAATATGGGGACAGTTACAACGAGGAAATAGATGAAAAAACGCTCAAATCTATTTTCCAAAAAATGGACGTCGATCATTTGGAAAAAATAAGTCGAATCGAGATTCGAGAATTGGAACACGAATATTTTCCGGACTCGTCGTTTTTAGGTTTATTTCGTCCATGCGTTGCTTATTTTGATGCAAATTTTCATCTGAAATTAAACCAACTAAAATTCGAATTTTATGGAGGTTATACCTCTGAAAAACTCAACAAACAAGTCAGTCATGTGGTGATCCACACTAGGTAATTCATTTATTTAAAATAAAATATTTTATTTTTAATAATAAAATAATTTTCCTTTTTTTTTTTCCCCTTATCTTTTTTCTTTTTTACTCTTTAGTGATTTGAGCAATTTAGATGAACATAAAACCGTAAATCGTTCCCGTACAAAAAAATTCCACATTGTAACGCATGAATGGATTGAAAACAGCATCAAGGAAAAGACCCTTCATTCAGAAAAAAATTATCAACCTATTGCTTTATGATTAAATTACATAAGATGCAGTCATTCTATCCTTGTATACAAATAAAACAGTCTCACAAACTCGGCAAGATATGGTTTGCATATTCCGTGCCTATTAGTCCTCTACAAGTTAAAGAAAATGCCTTCACATGTTCTTGTAGTTTCCGTTTGTTAGAATAATCTCTAAAATTAAAAACACATTAAAAAAATTAATTTAACAGCATAAAATTATAAACCTGGGGGACTTACTTTAAAACTTTATTTACAAATATTTCCTTATCTTCTTTATTGACATGAACGGATGGAAAATTTTCTTTTGAAATTATTGAATGGAGCCACCGACCGGTGTTGTCAAAATATTTTTTTAACATCGCTGACAGGACGTCCGTTAGTGAGTCCATCACTCCTCTGGGTGAACAGCCGCCAATACACTAAACGATTTATGGTTAATATGTTTAAAAAATAATTCACGAATAAGATAATTAACTTACCATAAAAATCTGGGTTAATAGAGCATCGCCGTGACTATTTATGATGTTTAAACTATTTGGATAATCCCTTGATTGGTTTATGAAATATACCTGTATTGGAGAATAGTTACACATTTAAAATCGCAATATACGAATTAAAATTAAAATTCACCATAAATATCGACGCTGCCTTTACTGCGGGTGCTTCAGGAATAGTCAAAACAGCGATACCTATTTTAAAAGTTATAGAAATTAAAATAATGATAAATTAAATAATTCTGCAGCGAATACCATATTGAAACAACGCGAGCAGATCAATTTGTTCGTGTTGAAAACAGGCTGGAAGCTTTTTATATAATTGGGCCATTAACTGACAAAACGATTCGCAAATATCCGAGTTACTTGATAACGAACCTAAAAATAATCAAATGTATTGCATTATTTCTGTTGTAATTACTCTTCAAAAAATTCTTACCATATTGGCTTACGGTCATAACATTGTTTATTAATAAAAGTAAAGTATTTTGAACCATGCTTGTTTGTTGTTCTTTATCAAAAAACATCAACGCAATCTAATTAAATAATAAAAAAATTAAAATTAAATTTATATTTTTTGTATTTGCCAAACGTCATAATATTCTAACCGTTTTATATAAATTCATAGACGCCACGGAAGGATTTGTAGAGACAATCACATTTAAAAATTCCATAATGCTTTCCAAAGCAGGCAATACGTCATCGAGTAAATTAGTCACAGCACGTTTCAAGAGATCACAAACAGAATCGGTTATTTGCCCGCACGTAGACCAACGGGAGACTATAGTCCGTAAAAGGGGAAGAAATTCTTCTAATAGTGGTAAAACTGGCTGAACAGACGGATGATCTTCTAATTTGTTAGCATCATGATTATAGTTATCATCGTTTTCGTCTTTCACTTTAACATTCAGCGTGTGAAATAGCGTAGCCAGTGTTTTAAGATGGCCCACTAACATCGCTTGCTGAGCAGCATTTAACTCTGGCTTTTGCGACAGTTCTTGCATTTCTACATAAACTGGTGTTAATAATTTCTTCAAGTAATCCATAATCGCATTCGAAGGTAACAGTGATCCCATATAACCGATAGAAATCATGAGACGAATTTCTTCGTGTTGTTTGAGTAGCCGTTTTACAAACACAGCCTGTGAAAGTTTCAGAAAATTATTAATTTCACTTTTATATTGTAAATAATAGACGTGTAAAAAAATACCTCGCAAGCTACAAGTATATTTATTGCAAAAGGCTTCATGTTTAGTTGGCAATCACGACTTATGTCCGAAAGGGCAAGCGTTGCCGATGAAGCTGCTTCCTGTTCATTCAAGCCCAGTAAAATGAGGGGAATGATGTGAGGTAATACATCGGGATTACAGTTTATCCACTCTGCGTAAGCTCCTAAAAAATATAAAATATAACATATAAAAAGGAATAAACGTGATACATCGAAATAAATTGTAATCTTGAGAATTTTACCGATGGCATCTATTATGGAAGCTAATAAATACGGTTTATTTTGATACGGAATGTTTAGCAGCTGTGACAAAAATTGAGGCACGTAAATGTTTTCTTCAGTTTCGACACTATCAGCAACAGCTTGAAAGGCAGAAAGACAAGCTTCGAGGGCCTGATCAACTTCGTCTTTATTTGACTTGGCACGTAGTAAAACGTTATTTAAATGATGCAATAAGCGTTCTAACATCCTTGAGCGTAACAAGTTGTAGCAGTACATCTGTAGAGAAATAAATAAGAATTAGACTCGTTTATTTGACATCAGTTACAATTTTACTCACAAAAGTGTCTCCTATGTCTTCGCGATAACATCTAAACTGTTCGATTTCATCTAAAGTGATAATATTTAAGTAAATGCATTACATTTGTGTTGTTGTTTATTACCTGCGGTCCAATTGGGACTCTTAATTCTAGGAGACATGAGTTTTTGTAATAATAAATCAACGAGTGACTCAAAAATAGATGTGAAATAGCTTCG
The DNA here is from genome assembly GCA_034695885.1 of Geophilus flavus. Classification (NCBI taxonomy): domain Eukaryota; kingdom Metazoa; phylum Arthropoda; class Chilopoda; order Geophilomorpha; family Geophilidae; genus Geophilus; species Geophilus flavus. The sequence goes on from JAQFZO010000203.1 coordinate 24,264, forward strand.
ATAAATTTTTGCCTTATTCGTATCAGCAGAAATGATTTCGTCCTGTTAAAATAAAATTCAAAAATCCAAAAATAAATAATTAAATTATTAAGATAGGAAAAATTTTTTACCTGAAAGTTATACCAAAAAGCAAAAGTAATAAAACTAAAAGATTCATCAATTGGATATTGTCCAGGAGCTCCCGTACAAGCCTTAAAAAATATTTTTGTTATTTTTAAACGATTGAAAAGAAATTATCAAATTATTTGTACCATACCAAAATAATTTTGACCAATTGAAGAAAATTTTCTTTCGCCGTTTCATCTTTTAAAAATTCTTCCAAAAATAATCTCATATGGCCTTCACCTATAGCAGTAAATAAACTGCATAAAGTTGTACAAGTTTCCTGATTTTAATAAATAAATTTATTTTGTTAAATAAAGTTATTTTGTTGCTGCAAATTTAGAATTACGGTAGTCACTGTACCATGTCTTTTTCTTGTACTGCAATATTCAGATTTTCTTCCAGCTGGAGAGTTTTCCCTAAAATTTTGAGCATCGTATCCGGATATCTAAAATGTTATAAATTAAAAAATTAGTTATTTTCTTTCTTAAAAAAAAAATGAAAATAAAGAATTTGCATCAACTTGCTTGGAACTCTCATGGTGATAAACGATACTTTGAATGACATCGCAACCAACCTCGCAGAAATCTTTCGAGGAAATGAAGCTGAAGACTAAATCAACCAATTTAACACAATCGGGAATAGCAGCACCAAATGCAATCCATTTTTGTAAACATTTCAGAGCCTGAGTACTAACAGAAACATCGTTTGGTTTGAGTAATGTTTGCTGTATGAGGGAAAAAACTAAAGAAATAATATTAAATAACAGCAAATTATTAAGTTTCTACGAGTTTTTACCCTTTTCACAATTTGCATGCAATTGAATTCTAACGAGAGTCCGAAAACTTGTTGCCAGAACAGTTGTTTGAAACTGAAGAAATTTTTAAATTCTATTTTAGATATTTATCGATAATTTTTAACGACTTAAACTCACTTCTTCCACTAACACAGTCAATATCAGTAATAACACAGAACTTGATTTTTCTGGCTATAAAATTAATGGTAATTAGACTAAATTTTCAGTTTTTTTTTTTTTTTTTTTACCGGAATTTGAGGAAAATGTTCTGGTTGTAAAATATTAATTATATCAGAGACTGCCGTCTTCCAGGAAGTTGGAATCGTACGAATAACTACGCTGGATAACTAAAAACAAAGAAAAATAAGTTGTAAACTACTAGTAGGTAACTCTCATAGTTTTTTTCATCCTTACCGCAACGCAGAGTCTCGTTAATATTATTTTAGGACCATGTCCAATGTAGGCACCAACGTGATTCATTAATTTAATTTTTAACTCTTCATGTTGACCCTCGGTCAACTCGGACCTGACAAATGACAACATATATCAATATCAAATAAAAAATACTATAGTTACATCTCAAGCAGCTTAATTCTTCATACCAGAATTTAGATATTTTTGCACAGAGTGTATTTGCTCCAAAATATTGAACTTCAGGTGACTAAACATAAAATTAAGAATTATTTTTATTAAAAACAACCCACGATCAAATTTTGCTTGCTTTATCAGGTTGCATTAATTGCCAACAAAACGTCCAGGCTTCAGGACTTTCTTGAGCTGCTGTTAACCATTGATGAGCTTCGGCTTGGTTATTCGGAACAAAATAAAACTGATACACGGCCTGGAAGAAGACATACCAGTCAATTCAAACAAGAAAAATAATTTGCTCTTTAATTTTATCATATATACAGTACCTTCTCAACTGATTCTGCGCTTAAATCCATTACAATTGATGTTATTTAACGATTTTATAAATGATAGTTTACAATGTTTACTTAACGCTAAAGTAAAAATATTATTAGTTGAGTAAAATTAAATTTCACGTCTGCAGATAGCAATCGCCATATTGTTTGGGACAGCAGATTAGCAGAATACGAAGGGGGCCGCCATAGAACAACACCAGTGGTCAGAAGTGAAATTTCTTGACCATTTAAAAATAAATAGTGGAAATTGGAATTTTTAAAATTTATAATATGAGCTTGAAACTTCCTTAATGAAATTCTATTTTTTAATGTTTAAGCTGCGTTTACGAAATTGGCCAATCATGTCGTTGAAATATCGCAACCCGAATCGAATTGATGTACTCATTAATCTGTTCTGCCCCGAAACTAAAAAGAAAAGAAAGGGCTGCTTGAATATTTAATTCACTGAACTGAAGTTCTTAAATATGAAATTACTTTTCAAAGCTTGGTTTCGATTTTCCCAACCTCTTGCGAAATTTTGTGCAGCTTTTATCGGTTTAATTGTTATCAGCATCTTGCTGAATGAAAAACGAAGTAAGAAAATGATTGATATTTTGGTTGAAGTAATGCAAGTTTTAAAATTCAATTTCTTTATAAGGTCAACATTTGCCTGTTATGGGCGGAAATCTGTTGGATTTTTTTCCTGAAACCCGTGGAGATGGCAGCAGATTACTATGGAATCATGCAGTCAATAGCAGAACACATTTAGAAGCTGCTCTGAAATGTAAATAAAAGAATTTTGACATTTGAGAAATAATATTTTGAAGTTTAAAAAGGGAGAACCTTTGTGTGATGAAGATGAATGGTGCCATTCCTCGATATTTTACATTACATACAATTTTATTAAAATATGACAAATTTTGAGTTTTAAAACGAAAATTAAAAGAATTTTTTTTGTTTTTATTCAGCAAAGTCTTTGATGCTTGAAGCCGATGTCAGTGTCCCTGCATCGGGCGAAGGAATTCCAATCATGGCTCATCCACCGTCAACTGAGAGCGACATCAATCTCGTCGATTGGCTAAACCTCGTGATGAAAAAGAACAGACAAGGAATTAAACTCGACATAAGTACAGCAGAAGTATTGGAACCCACGTTAACTATTCTAAAGCAATACGAATCACAGGTAAATACCCCAATCTTAGAGAATGAAATCTAAAATCATTCTTGTGCGGTTTCATAAATAAAATCGATGTTGTGATTGTGTATTAATGCAATTTTATGATTGCTCAAAGTCGAGTTAATTTTTGGTTCCCTTTATGAAGAACTTAATTTTGGCGATCGACACGATGTCCTGATTTTCTGATTGCGATGGTGTTTGGTGGCCTTGAACATTCGACACTGGCATCAAAGGGAAAGGGGCACATATATTAAAAGAATAAAACCAGAATAAGCATGAAATATATTTTATTTTATTCTTATTTCTGGTAAACAGATCCAAACAGTCCAAATATACATGTCCCGCGGTTCGCAAGTGTACGCAACAATGCGAAAATCGCATCTCTCGCAAACGTACAAAGCATTTGTCAGTGAATATTCGCAGTTGGTTGATTATGGATAAAACTAAATTTTTACAGTCGTCAAAATCGAACAATCGCAACATCGCTTTTAATTTAATCATGAAACCCTTATTACAAATTAATGAATAATAAAATACTTCATTTTTGTCTCAATCAGATGAAAGTGCCTCTAATGTTGGAAGCAGACATTTTACCGGGACCAGGCAATCCTCTCACAACTCCAGTGGATGCCCACACCTTCTTAACAAAATGTAAAGAATCTTTTCCAAACAGCATCCTTTCTCTCGGCTGGACTTCCTACGTCGATTCGAGCATCGTGGACCCAACGTACGACGATCAAATGGTCTCAGACATGAAGAAATCCGTTTTGGATGCGAAGATTACTCAACCAATCACTTTTGCTGTTCGTGCATGTATTGCTACGAATTCCGTATCCCGGCTACAAGATTTATTGCGCTCTTTTCCCGGAAGTACTTTAACAGTATGGTCGAGACCAGGGGATCCAGTCACGAGTAAAGAAGTACTACAATTCCGTTCATATTTTAATCTCAAATCTGTTTATTACGATTTATCCAGCCCCTTGAAAGAGGAATTTCTTGATGGGATTGATAATGCGTGAAAATAATTTTTTTTTAAAGTGATTGAAATGAAAGTAATCAGTTCTAAATAGGTCTTTACCAATTTGCCAAACTTGCATTTAAGACGATTTTGATTTTTATATGTATATTTTTTGGATATTTGTCATTTGGTACTGGTTTTAAAGGTATTTTAACTTTCTCAAACTCATTTTGTTGCTATTAGGCTGAGTTTTGTGCCAATAATATTTGTTATTTTAAACCAAGTTACGTGATGAACTGATACTTTGTGTGTTTATTTTGTTGCTAATATAATAACAGTGTGGAATTTTCCATGCAGTCGGTGCTATGTGCTTCCTGGATTTATTTTTTTGGTGTAAGTGACGTTTTTATTATGATGTTCGCACGAAATGAAGCTCAAATTTGCATTTCAATTCACGCAATATTGTGTATGCAAAAATGATTATTCGTTCATTCTGCATTTCTGGAATTTTAAATTTCCCCTGAATTTCGTAATATCCATTCTTAGTAATATTTACAAAACAATTTTGAATTTTTTGAGATTTGATAAAGTTTTGGTATTAAATTTTTTTGATTTTTACAATTTTTTAAAAAATATTATAAAAATTTTATAATTATACGTGTGTTTTTAAGATGCTGTCGATAGCTATTGGTTTGTTGGTACAGCTTGAATTTAGGGAATTTTATTAAACTTTGAAGAAGCAAATACGAGTAACGCACAATTTTTCTATCGAAAACAGGATATAGAAAATATTTTTTAAAATATCTACTGAAATCTACAATTATCGTTATTGACCATTCTGAATCTCAATGAAATGCTGAGACTTACGTTATTAAATTTTTTTATTTATATTTTTTATACATTTTTTTTGTTTTGGGATTTTAAAAGACATTTGGTTGTGTTTCAAGTTGTTTTTGCGTATATTTTTTTATGTTGTTTTGTTGTTACAAATATTAATTTTGAGATTAATTTTTTGTGTATTAGGTTACCAGTGATATAGGAATTAGTTCTTACGTAATCATAAGTTTAGACAATTAACTCATTTTTATACATCGAATTTTTCCAAACGTTTTTCCTTATATTGTATTGAATAATCACACAATTGCGGTATTCAATAAAAGAATTTTGACATAAAGTTTGGTTTTGCAAAAATATTTCCTCATATTTTATTGAAAAAACACAAAAGCATGATAAATTTTATTTTCTATTAAAGATGCACATACAAAATTACATTTTCCACTTGATTGGGGATATATAAATGAAATAAAGGATATGCCTTTAAAAAGGTCAGAATACAGGATTCATGCTAAATATCCTTTTCCTACCAATATTGTCTTTTCTGAATTTTTGACACAAAAACCAAATCACATCCATGATGGTCTCCTCACCTACTGCTTCATTGTGTCTGTTTGCAGTCATCTTCACACAATTTTGTGCTTTTTCTGAATTTAACCAAAACCAAGTAAGTCGTTAAATTATTATTCTCGAATAATTTCATCACACTTTATTACTACGTACTTTAACCCATCCCACCATAGGAATTTGAAAGATTAAGACGTCAAGCTGAACCAAACACCACAAAACCGTTAACAGATGTTTGCACTTTTGATGCCTTTGATTCAGCACCGGCCCCAAATCAACCACAAATGAATGAAACTGTTTCTGATAACTCCACCGCCGCTGCTGGTAATGTCACTAAGTTTATTAGGGTCAAACCGAGTAAATTGAAACCCAGTGGACGTACCAAACGTATTTTGTCGAGCACAATTTGTAATTTTTGGGACATTTCGAACTCTTCTTGGACCCTCAGCTCAGCTAGCAACGCCTATTTCAATGGAGGACCATTGGATGATGCAACAACGGATGGAAGTAAGTAAAAAATTTTTTTAAAAAAATAAAAATTACTATAATTTATTGCAAAATCTTATATTAGCTGTTCATGGTTATCTGGTGTTGGACTTATATTCGAAAAAGACTTCACCAGAAGCATCAAAACGTGTTCTGACCTCGACGAGACCTCAAACAGGGCCACAAGGAGTTTGTTTTACATTTTCCTACGCTTATCACGGTCTTGGAGCTGGGGGACTTCAGATAGTTTTAATCACAGATGATTCTGATACTGCAAACACAAGCGAAAGGATTATCTGGAAAGATTTTGATGAATCGAATGAAAAATGGAAAAATGGTTCGGTTTCATTCACTTCATCTAAGCCTTATAAAGTAAGAAAAATCAAATTTGCCACTTTTTTGCACAATCGTGTGTCATTTTCTTGTCTGCTTAGATCGCATTCCAGGGTGTGCAACAGGACTTAAATTACAACGCGGCTGATTTTCGTGGTTATGTTGCAGTAGATCAAACGCAATTCTTCGAAAGTTTTTGCAGAGGCGACTGTAATTTTGATTTAGACACATGCCAATGGGAAAATGATGATGCTGACGATTTTGACTGGAAACTAGGATGGGGCACACATTTGAGTAACACCGGACCTTTAAAAGATCATTCTGATTACGGTGGTTACCTTTACGTCGACTCAAATTATCCCAGACGAACAGGTGACGTTGCCCGCATTTTAAGTCCAAACTTTGCAGCTATCGGCCCATTTTGTTTACGATTTTGGGTGTCAGAATTTGGTACTGGACTTGGTCCTTTATCGGTTCTCGTGACACCGACAACGGGGAACTCAACACTCATTTGGACCGTCAAAGAACCCTTGGGTGCGGGATTGGCAAGAGACGTTTGGTACCCAGCGCAAGTGACCATTTCTTGGCCAACTGAATTTCGGGTGATAATCGAAGCAGGTGTTGGATTGTCTTCCAGAGGAAATATAGCAATTGATGATCTAAGTTTTCAAGCTGGTGCTTGTGCTCGTAAGAAAAATGTTTAATTTTTTTAATTTTATTTTTCCTGATGAGAAATATTGATTAGCATTGCCAACGTCTGCCAATGGACGACCTGGAGAATGCGCTTTCGTGGACGATCGGTGTAAATGGAGTGTGCAAAGGATTCATCAACCGATGAACAGTCTTGATTTATGGAAGTTGGTTAAAAGTGGCACTCAAGTAGCACAGCCCAAGGGTCACACAATACTACCAGACAGCATAACTGGTATAGTAATAGCAAGTTGTAGTCTGGTCGGATCCAGGAGAATAGGCGAGCGATGGGGCGATCGCTCTCCTTCCAGTCTGAATAATCCCAAAAATATTCACAAAATCGTTCAAAATTTTTCCAAATGTTATAGAAGATCAGAAATTTTCATTGAATTTTTAAAATCACGTCGACAAATTTTAGGTACCCACCCCTCGCTGAAAAATTTCTGTATCCGCCCTTTGTTGTAGTATTTCTTGAGTGTATAACTAAAAATATATGATTTGGGGTTGTTAAGATGGTTACATGAAATTCGAAACCAATTCCTTTACTCATCAATCCCTCGATCGCTCGAGGATTCTCAGTCCCATTTTACCACCAACCGATGGCAAGATATGCATGAATTTCTGGGTTTATTTGTCGTCTCCTTTGACTTCTAAAAAAGGATTAGGAGCATTACAAGTAATTTTCATGCAATTGTAACACTGCAATCTCACTGAAGACATAACTCTGTATCATCTCTAATTTTTTAGGTTTTGTTACTCAATTCTTCTGAATCTGCACTACCACCTACAGTAATCTGGAGATTGGAAAATCATCAATCTCCCCAATGGATTCATTCCCAAGCACCCATTTCCTCTGAAACACCTTTCCAAGTTGCGTTTGAAGGTATTAGAGGAGCCCAAGTACTGGGATTGTTAGCTGTAGATGATGTAGCCTTTGTGTATCCTGCGAAAGTTACAAAAAGGAGAAGACAAAAAATTAGACATAAAAGACAAGGGGAACCGCCTGCCGCCGGAAATCCACCTCCAGCAGGCGGCGAACCAGCACCTGGAGCTGGAGGACCACCACCGCCACCTGCAATGGGTGGTCCATCGCCTGAAGGACCACCTGGAATGCCCGAGAATGGTACTATGGGAAATGAAACCGTTATGATTACGATGTCAGCAAAAGATTCTTGTATAGGTAAGTTCATGGTATAGCAATTTCATAATAGGAATGACGACGGAACCACTTTCCCTCCCAATTGGTCACGATTCTGGCGGTCTCAGTCGTGGATCTGGACCTCAATTTTACTATTGGTATCGGTCCCGGACCTTATTTTCCTATTGGTCTCCCAGTGACAAGTCAACTTTACTGCACTACATTGTATTGTGGTAAAGCTCATTTGTATCAAAACCCTGTACTGGTTCCAATTCTGGGTATTCATTCAATCAAA
>JAQFZO010000204.1:0-32437 GCA_034695885.1 Geophilus flavus
ATTCACGAAATCGTCCTCAAGAGGGATGACTTTGTAAAATCTAAGTCTTTGGCTCATGTGAACAAACCGGAGAAGCCAAGGAAACATCCCATCTCATTGTTAGATTGTATAAATTCTTGGATTTTGTATCAATTGAATTTGTTTTAATGTTTTGTTATTGACAGGTCCCGTATGGCCTTTGGGAATTCTTTTAATCCATCTTCGGTAGCCATCGGGGACCTCGAAAGGGTTTCCTGTGACGTAATCAAGGTCGGATCGGTCGAGGGATTCGCCGTGAACCAGTTGCTCGCGCTCCAAACGACCCAATTAATTAATCTCCGTCGTCGTGGCATGGCATCGGATTCGAACACTCTCGTCCAGAAAAAAAATAATTTTTTTGTCGAAGCGTGACACCGAGACCTCGTTTCCGCGCACCGTCGATCAAATATTTACCAAACTGAAGTTCACTACCTTCGAAATCTGTGTCAGCGTATCAAAACACGCACATTATAATATGAATTGACCATTTTCAGACAGAAAATGCCGGACGTCGAACTTTCCTTTCCCAGTAGGGGGCGAAAGTAAATCAGGTAACAGGACTGCACCAACAATGTTTGCTTTTCTTATTGTATAAACTCAATTGTTGTATCATTCTTATGGTTATAAGACATACTATCGCACCTCTCTTATAAAATAAACCTATTTCAACCCTGATACTGTGTTTTTTCTACTTCACCAATCAACTCATACAAGAGCACCGTCTACCACCGTACTCTTACAATCACTAATAATGTTTTTAAATCAAGCACCACTTGCACATCACACCTTCCACAAAATATAATTCCGACCACGTTCAGACTCCCTTTAATCGCTTCCCGTTTGATTAATCAAACAAACACCAACAGAATAGTAAACATCTTTCGATTTCCTGTTTTTCGCAGCCTGAAAATTGTTATCGTCGCCAATTAACCGACCAGAAGTTTACATTTCACGATTTGGAAGATTACTATAATGAATGATCTTTCTTTCTTTCGCAAACAAACAGGGAGCGTGGAAACGTTAATTACTACCGATTATTTCATCAAATTTTTCCGTTTCCGCAACTCATTTGTTCCAAATATAACAAAACGTGACCAAATCCATACTGCATATACGGTCACACGCCTCGGATCTTTAATTAATAAACGCCGGTGAGTCATTTCCTTTCCTACCTACGCTTCCCCCGCTCACCCACCCGAGGAAGCATCGGACTGGAAACGGTTAAACGGCAATGAAAAACCGGCACCGGCTCGTTAGCTAATTAATATCATGGCAAAATCCAACCAAATTGACCGTGATTCTACAACTGCAACGTTCTTTTTTATATAACATTTTAAAATATTTCCTATTTCACATTCTGGTTGCTACTGAATATTTATTATACATTATTACACACGCATAAATCACTAGGCGTTAACAATGCTGCTCGATACCACTTTTTCTTCTTTTTTGAATAACTTTTTATCTAATTGAGATAACTCGGTTAAATTTGGACATGATACAGTCCTTCATATGTGTAGAATACATTGGTCAAGGTAAAAAATTCAAGACCCCACCATTTTTTTTGATTTAAAAAAAATTTGACCATGACAATTTTGCCTCACACTCGGGATATTTTTGTCCATCAGCCAAAAAAATGTTAAAATTCAATTACTACTCATTGAAGAGACTAAATTATGCCTTATACATATGTATATATACTGTAATTTTTCTACTCTTTACTCAATTAAAAAGTCATCCGACTGCATGTTCCACTTACTCCGCGTACTAGTTTCCGTTGTTTATTACGGATTTAAGTATGCCACCACGTTAATTCATTAAATTTCATTAGAATTTTTACAAAAATAACATTAAATTTCGTCGCTTACAACGAGTTTCACTCAGGTCCATGACATCAGGTTTTCCCATTCACAGGTTTGTTTACATGACAACGCGCACCCTCGTGTCAAAAATCATCAAAAACTCAACAAAACCCATCAAAAAAACATCGGTACATCACAATTCCTACCTGAAACAGATCCTTCATCGCCAGTTTAACACCAAATCCTCACGAAACGAGCATTTTCACGACTCGTATTCCACACCAACTCTCCATGGCTGCCAAGCCAAAGCAACCCGAGCGAATCACGTTTTTACTCGGAACTGCCCGATGACGTCACGAATCGTGACGTCACACCCCTTCTACGCCTTCGATCGACAGTGTGGACTGGGTGAAGGCCGATTTCACGGCCGTTTCGAATAATTCCATCTTTGTTTTTACTCGAATCAAGAATATTATTTATTACATTTCAGGAAAAATCTTTTTAGCCTCGGGCCAGGCCCGAAGTCGGTCGAATTTTTCCAGGTCGACGACTCTGCCGGACCCATCACGCTATTATAGTCTCGTTTACTCACTTAATTAAATAGATCGGGTCAATAAAACCGATTCACAATTCAAAAATTTCCATAAACAAAACAACACACCCAAAAATCCCAATAACATCATTCATCACTCACTCACTCACTCACTCATCCCTCAATCCAAACAACACGCGCCATCTGGTGCCAAAATTCAAATAAAAAGAAAATAAATCAAACAAACCACCCCTGTTTATTTCTTTTCCCTTTCGATTCTATTTTCGGTTTTCCCCTGTCGAGAATTTAACAATTTCTCGTCACGGACGATCCGTGGTGGTCACCGAAAGCTCGAAAGCTCGACCGGGGACGGAAAGACCTTGACTCGGGCGTGAGCGATTAATTAAATCGACCATTTAACCTTGGAAGTTGGAAAATCGCACAAACCCGAGGTCGCTTTTCTTTCCCTCCAATTCCCCGAAAATAGAATCGATTCGATGGAATTTGTTTAAAAGTAAATTCTGGTTTATTCTTTTGTGACAATTCAGTGAAATGTATTTTTATAGTGTATAGCTTTAGATCATACAACACAAGTAACTTAACAATGATGGTAAAACATCTGGTTATCTCCTTTCCTTTCTTTCCTTTATAAACCCACTCTTTAGCAGAAAAGAGGGAAAAATGAAATTTTCATTCATCGAGAAACACAAAAATGAGCAAACATGGCCGACTCACGATTCCCGGATTGGTCAAAAGACGTTCGTCGAACCAACTGGACCCCTGAAGATTCTCCGGTACCACTGGCAACGATATAAAATCCAAACTTCTCAATCTGGAAAGTTTTCTCTTCAAAGTCGACACTTTTTTATTGACGCTCGAACTTCTCACCAGCGATTTCATATTCTGCATCATTCGACTCCGTTAACAAATAAATAAAAAAAACTTTACACTGAATCCACGAATCGGTGTTGAAATTAGAGCAAACACGCACCGATCATCCGACACGTGATATATTTCCCTTTCTGTTTGGACACTGGAAGAAGCTGAAAGCTGCCACTCGTCAATTTCAGCGATGAAAATTAAATAAAAAAATAAAAAAAAATAAAAAAGAAACAACTCGAACAACCACTGACGCAACATAAACAGACGTGAATTGAAATCGAGTCATCAGTAATATAATCTAACATAATGGGAGTTACAAATAATAAATTGCAATTCTTGATTCGCAGCCAAGATTCTCCATACGATTAAACCAAAACTTCAAACTTCCCTCAAGTGACGTCACAAGCTTGCATTCTTATCATTTTAATAATGTTGCAAACACGAGAATGAGATGTGCATCGTTGTATTTATGTCTTGTTGATTGGAAATCAACTACGGTATACTTTTGTGTTCATTTTCAAAGTTAATGACCAAATAACTTCAATTGTAGTTAACATATGTCAATTCAGTTGGTGGCTACATATAGGAAAGGTTGCGGGGGAAATCCAAAAATGTTATCAAAAATGACCTTTGAACTTTCCAAGTGCCATTTCTAAAACGTAACTTTGAAACTGTAAGAAATACGACAAAATTCCTTATGTAAAAGTTGTAGAGCATCACGAGATTAGTAGGAAACCACCTTTAAAACCAGGGGTTATCCCCAAAAAATTGGAGAAAAATTGTTTTAAAAAATGCACAAATTTTTGTAGTTGCATTGTAGTTTTGTTAAAAGCCTCAACAATCAGTATCCGGTGGCTGCTTCGAACCCATTTACTGTATACGGTATGTAAATTCAGTAGACTTTAGTCGAAAACCAAAAACCGGAAGTAGAATCTTCCTTTTATCCCAAAAATCCCTAATTATGACGCTCTGAAAAACCGTTTAATGAATTCCAGTACAGTGCACTTGGTCAGAAGTTCAAAAAATCACATTTTCAACCAAAAAATTTAATTAAATTATAAATTTTTAAAAAATTGTGAAACATCTTTTAATTTGATTTTCTGAAATTTAATTTAATTTTTTTTCTTCAAAAATGTCAATGAGTCCTGTATGTGGGCGAAATTTTTCCGTATGAAACATCAAAAAGTCATTTTATGTTTACTAAAAATTTTTTCTCAGTAAAAATTATAAAAACGCCCCCTATCGACAAATCGCTTAATCGCATCAATTCACACTCGAACGAGTGTGAAAGAGAAATAAATCGAACAGTTATGCCAACAAAACAAACAGGTGAGTGAATACCGAATTCCATTCATTTCAGGACACTGGCCTTCAGGCTATGAAACCTCGCACGGGGTCTCGGAAATCAACAAAAAAAAAATTCCAAACTACATTTTTCGTACATCAACCTCGATTAAACACTCCCAAATAAAATTTTACCAACTTTTTCCACTTAAAACAAACATCCGACGCATCGATTCGTGAAATTGTTCCAAAAATAAATGGTAAACAAGTTGTTTGTTACAATGAGGTTAAATTATAAAAGTCGGTCGATTACCTGATTGTCCATTTTGTGACCGTGATTCGTCGATTCGCGCGTTTCGTGTGGCAAATCCGAATGTTTTGACTCGTTATCTGTCGGTTCTAGGCCGTGCCATCGTATCGTCGGCCGTTATTACGCAGTAAGTCGTGCGCTGATCACGATGAAGGTTTCACGTTTCCGCATTGACACCGTTCGAAATTTGTGTTGGTAAACTCTGGCCACGACGTACGCTGCGCAGGCGCAAAATTTTGAGAGGAAGAGGAATTTTTTTAACGATGGTGCCGCCATCTATAGACGAAATTTTAAAATAATAATCATTTTTGATGGATTTTACTTTGATCTTACTTTAATTCTACTTTGATCAGGTATATATTGTGGGATCTCTTTTGAATCATCTCGACGAGTTGATTCAGAAAATTGTACTGATGGATCCGAAATTAGTGCGCAACATCACGAAAATTGCTATTGAAATTCTTGATACATCCCAAAATTACACAAAAATTATGTAATTAATCTCCAGATAAAATTAAAGGGATGCAATTCAAGTAAATTACTTATTTATTTTGTGATATTCCTCATATTTTTCAAGTTATTAAGTGATATTTCGTTGCTTTGCTTCTCTGCACTGCATGAAATGTGAGTGATGTCAGTTGGGAAGGTTTGTCGGAATTTCCCAGTTGCTACCATGGTTGCTACACACGCTAGCTTGTTTTGGTATGGCTGAGGAAAGGCTTAGAACTGAGTTGAAGTTGATGAGGAATATATCAGTTGTTGTCGATGAATTCACGTCTTACGATGTAACTTCTGGTTTTACTGAGGGGCATGGCTTACCACTTCACTTTAAATTGTAAAATATATGATCGCTTGATAACAAAAATACGAGTGGTATAAAATTTTATGACTTTTTTTATTTAACATATACAAGGAGCTAATTTTTTTTTAACTTTATTGAAGAGAAAAAGTGAGAAAATCATTAATAATATGAATCAACCGTAAAAGCATACGTACGTAATAGAACCGTTGTAACTTGTCAGCAATAAAAACAGTAATTTAAGTTTAAAAAGTTTCCAATTTAAAAATCGATAAACACGATATACCGCATACACATAATCAGTCCTCGACAAATTTGCTTTTACCTTAATCACAAATCCATCGATATTTGGGACACGACTTCCAATTGCAGCTGATTTGGATTATAACTACTTTTTATCTATAAATAAATAAATAATAAATAAGTGAAGCAATTTCAAGAATTGAAAAACTTGTTAGAAAACTTTTAAGTTTTAATCATACAATTTAACTCCAAATACAGCAAAACCATATAATTTCACATTTAAAAACATGACAAAACTCTCAATGTACCCATAATCATACCATCAATTCACATCTAACTGACACAAACATCACTTTACTATCACTCAAATCTACATTCGTGTCTCAAACGACACGTAATTCAGACACAAAAATGTGGGGGAACAAAAAAACTCATTTCGGATCTTACGATTACATGGGTTTCAAGAAAAAAGAAACCCGAAAATTACGAGAAATCCGAAGAATCGCTTTGGAACACGATTTGATGGAATCCATGCGAATTCCCGAACTCGTCCCGAATCTGGCGGCTAACTTCAAAAAAGGTTTCGCGCACGTTTCGTCTCTCGTCTGGTTGGCGATAACAGTGATATCCCTGGTACTCTGCATCTACCAAACCATCGAAAGACTCACTTATTTCGCCTCTTATCCGATCAAAGTTGACGCCAGCATAAAAGAAGAAGTCGAAGGCGATTTTCCGGGATTGATCGCGTTTGCATTTCACACCGACGAAAGCAAAGAATTCGACAAGAAAATAAAAGGCAACGAGACATTTTCCGGTAAAAATGAAACGACAGTTGATTAGTACTGTAGATCGTATATTGCGTTTAATCGTTTTTTTAACTTATCGATAGAATGTCAAGAGTTTCCAAGTTTTTTCGTGGACGGCAAAGAAAACGTAAAATCTTTGTGGGAGAAGAGAACCATCAAATCAAAACTCAACGTCTATTTCGAAGACGCCAGAAACAAAAACCGTAACAAAAGTACAAACGACGAGGAAGTGATAACGGTGGAAGAAAAACCATCCATCATAACTTCGCTAACTTACATCAGAAACGGTACGTACAAACGTAATGAAGATTACAAAAATCAGAAATTTTGTTTCTCTTCACTCACACACGCAGTTCGACCGGTGCGCATCGACCCGCAAACCAAACTCGTGATCAAAAATAATTGGGGAGACGCTAAAACTGGCGAAGAGGAAGATGCGTTTATAGTAAGAACTAACGTACACCTGCCTAATAACCGCAAATGTATCTTCTTTTATCTAATATAGGTATTCATGCAATCGAAACACAAGGACAGCATATTTCTCGACATCCCCATGATGATTTTCGTCAATAAATTCAAACACTTTGACATGATCTACACGTTTAAAAGAGTATGAACTAAAATTTTTGTTTCTTTCTTTTCAATAAAGTAATATCGTGAATTCAGTACTCTTTTCTGGACCGAAAGAACATTCCATGTCAAACCGACGAGGAAGTCGAGAAATGTCATTTCGACTGTTATATTAATCACATTGCAAAAACAGTCAAGCCATCCTGCCAGTAAGTCTAAACTTTCAAACGATACTGCATTAATACATTTGGGAAATATATCTAACACGTAATGTTCTTTAGATTACCTTACATGCCTAACACGAGGAACGACTACTGTCTGTTGACTGATGCAACATGCGAATTATTTCAAGAGGTCGGCACCGAAGCAAAAAATATCAATCCACACTACGCTTGCAATTGTCCCCGAGAATGCGAGAAAACGATATTTTTTTCAAGCATGTCTTTCACCAGCCACGAGGACCACACCATGATCGTTTCCTCGTACAGCAACCGGATTCTCACCTTCACCGAATACTTCTGCTACGACATCATCGCCTTCTTCTGCGAATTCGGTGGCTACTTGGGACTATACACCGGAATTTCTTGTCTGTCATTCGCCGAAGTCATCATTTGTAATGTCAGAAACATATACAAGAAACATCGTCTCTCTTCGCAGAGAAAAACCAAATTTGAGTTTCAAGTTCTTTCCCGCATGAAACGCCTTTTGAGACACCAAAACCGAGTAGAAAATTTGAACATGTCGAAAACCTTTCGTTTCAGCGCATCGTCGGTAATCAAAGCGATCGTTTGGTTGGCTTGCGGTTGCTACTGTATCTGGCAGTTGCAGAAACGTGTGGTCTACTATCTCGAATATCCGGTTTACACAATCATAGAAGTCAAGGAAGATCAGGTCGTACAGCTTCCGACCGTCGTCATATGCAACGAGGCCCGAGTTGTGTACGATGAAAAAAAAGATGTATTCAACCTTAAAGATGACTATGAGAATGGCGACACGGATTGCCCGGAACAATTGCCTTTCTTCAAACTACTCGATCCGCCATCGTCCATGTATGCGGCCAATGCAACTGCACTGTGGAAAGCGATGAGAGATCCGGAAAGTTTTACCACGGTGGAAGAGCTCAGTTACAAATCCAGTTACTTAAATCACTATTATGGAATCAAAAGTCCACTCGATACAGTATTTGGAGAATGTACCAAAATATTCTGTGGTAAATACATCCCATTGTCCGTATACAGCATACGGTATGACTTAAATGAAAACTTTTCCATCAGAATCTAGGAATTACACCGCTACGACCGGTTACCTTCTGGTAGCGCTGAGAATATACTTTCCCCCAGGCTGCAATCCACATACCAAGGTACAGTACATGACAATGGAAATTATATACACTACTATTCTCACCTAGGCCACAAATTCTAGTTCTTTTTCGCAAAAGGAGAAAATAGAATCGATTTTGGATCTTACGCATTTCAACCTCTCAACTCGTGGTCATTCAGTTTTCTCACGAGACAAACGGTAAGTTCTTCCAAATTTTCATTTGCCGTATACTTGTATACACGTACCTCTCTTCTTTATATTTTAGATAAAAAGACTCGACACACGTATCAATCCCTGCGTACCGATCCAAGATTTCACAAAATGCGAAGAAAAATGTATGGAAATGAATTTGAAGAAGCAAGGCTTGACTTGCAGGTGAGTGAAATAAAGAAATACCGCATTAAAATGAGTTACAACTTCTCGTTATAGATTACCGTACATGAAGGAATCTACTCTTCCGGAATGCAAAGACTCTGCATCGGCTAAACATTGCATCGATTCCTACATCAAAGTTCACACCGGTATAGATGCTCGACGCGACTGCGGATGTCGACCCCCTTGCGAATTCACTTTCCACACGATGACCATGATGTACGGTCAGACGTTCGAAAGCTATCTGGGTGTATTCTTTGCAAACAAATACGAATTGGAGAGCAACTTGCGAGAAATATTCAAAGAGGAACTCGTCATGCCGCTCAACAAACTCGCTTGCGATATCGGATCGATTCTCGGATTCTTTCTGGGAATTTCCTTCTTCACTCTGCTACAACAACTACCGAGAATCAATTACATCATTTCCCTTTACAGGGCATCGAACGAGATCGATGCGCACCAACGAGCACGTCGTCGAAACGACAGAAAAACATACGACTACTAACCGCACGAATTTTTTTACTCAAATAACTCTTTCGACCTTACATTCAAATGCATAAATGTTTCATGTACTATTATCTCATATTCAAATCATAATTTTACTTTATAGTCAATAAAATAAATGAAATATTTAGAAAATGTGTTGACTTATTTTCCTCGGAATCAGCTGTTCCAAACACATGGACTGGGCGCAGCCATTTGCAATTCCAAGGTCGTCTTCACGGTCGCACACGAATTCTTAATTCTCTTCTCGGTATCTCGAATCTTCACTTCACCGCATTTCACTTACAATTTCGAATCAAACTAATGTCCTTTATATGTAGAAATAATGAGAAGCATGTTCAAAAATAAACCTTTTTACTGCAGCTTAAAAACCACGTCTTTTTACACACAAAAACAGTCGATCAACTTAATATACAGATCATTACGTAATAAAAAGATAATCGGTCATAAAGTCGCACGTCATTCACAGAATGACGTCGACATCTATCAATCAACACAAACTGAACATCATAATCAATAATAAACAAAACAAAAGAGCAAATTATACAAAAACAATAATTGAAAGCAATCAAAAAACAACAAAATGCAAAATTTGAGAAAAACAAATTTCGCAGGGGCTTTTAGAGCACTTCCGGTCGAGTTGGAGTTTTGAAATTTTGGTAGCACGTATCCGATAGATGTAGCTCGGTGACTTTTAAATTTTGTGAACCCATCCCAACCGGAAGTGGTTTTTTATTGAGCTCGAAATTACACTGCAGCTTCGAGACGTTATAAACTTTCCTGCAATGCACGTGAGAAAATATTGCCGTATAATATTCTAATGAAACGATGGAAATTTTTTTTTCTTACTACATTTCAGTCGTCATTCACCACATATTACACATTTTTGAATGATTTTAAACTATAACACACCGACACTCACCGTAAATCGCTAAATTATTACAATTTTTAATCAAATCCACATAAATTACATTTGCCATCGCCTCGGTCTACTTTTTTCTCGAAGTGTCGTCGGTCGACTGGCGGTGAAAATTCGACCGTTCGACTCGTTCTGCAACATCGCTCTTGAAAATCGTATCGCTTTCGTCTTAATCTGCGCCGCTTTGGGTCTCTGCGACAACTCGTCCGACGCTCTCTCTTTCGCCGCACTCTCGGTTGACGGCGCAGTCTGCGACGATTTACTCACAGTCATAATTTTCGGAGAAGATTTAAACATCGGTGAACATGCCCGAGAAACGTTAACATTCGTAAAAATCGTGGTTTGGTCGCCATTCGTCCGTTTTTGTCTCAAAAAAATGTCGATCACCTCCCGAACGCTCATCCCGGCAGTGAAATCGATTTTAATCCCGTAACGACTCTCGATTTCGCTCGCAACGTCCTTGAAGTAAGTTTCGTCGTCTTCCTCCATGATCAACGTATCGCATCCACCCGACGAACTGCGACTGAGACAAGATCCATCGAGTCGATTTTCACTCATATCGACACGCAGAGGGAAAATCGTGGAATTTATGCGCGCAGTTTCCTTGTGAAACGCGAAATTTTTGCTCTCGGCTGAAGGCCACGTGAGAAGCTGAAACGTAAAAGTTAAATAGTCACGAAAAATACCGAATTTTTTATTTTTTCGCTATTTACCAAGAAAAATACATGACCGAGAAACGAGATTGATAAATTCAAACCCACGGCGACGGTTTCTCTGACCCAGACGTCGATTACGTAAATAGAAATTACCGTTATCACTATTCCACCGATAAACCTGCAAAAAAAAAAAATTAGTTAATTTGCGCCTTCTAGTGGCGGAAAGGCAAAGCGCGACTGTAAGAGTTATTACCAGAATGAATAAAAAATTAGAAACATAGAGTAAAAGGAAAAGTCGATCCGATGTTGTTTGACGGTCGATGCGACCATACGAATCAGCACGAAACATCCGATCGATCTCAAAATCAGTTCACCCAATCTACCGGGAGATTCGTACGAAAAAGAAACTTTTCCCGGATTGAACATCTGCACGATAAATTATGTTTTTAAAAAAATCAAAATATTTTTATCACCTCTAGCTACATTCAAAAACTCTAGCACGACTCGTGCCATGAGCCTTAGCACGAGATTCTCTGCTTATTTTGGTCACGTGACTCGTGCTACAGCTTGTCTTAAGGTCGTAACACAAGAAATTCAGCACGACCTCGGGGACCATGTGCTAAGCTTCGTTCTCGTGTTACAGCTGCTTTTTTAGACCCTGTAGACCCCGTAGGCAGCAGCCATCTTGAAAGTGTTTTAGATCGAGAGAATTAAATTGGTGTTTTGAGGCCTAACAAAAGGTTTTCGAGTGTTGTGAGTGCGATTTTTGAACTTCCTGACATGAAATTGACTCGATCGAGTGGTTTTGTCGCAGAAATATTGCGAGGGGAGCGTAAAATCAACGAAATTCGGGCCCACGTTATTCGCGATTGTCGCTTGATTTTTACACCTTCGCGACGTCGTTTTTATGTTATAGCGACCTAATAGTGGTTTTTAAACACCTGAAAATACTATTTCATACTTAATTAGGGTTAAATTAGTTTGTGCAAGAGGTTTTTACAAATTTCATGACACTCGTGTTAGTAGTAGCACGAGTACATTCAAATACGTAACACGAAATTTACGTGTTAAATCTCGTGTTCGAAAACGAGCACGAAAAGTTTTTGAATGGAGCTACTGGAACCACATAGTTTATTCTAGCTAAGGGTCTTGTGGCTAAAGATTCGCGAGTGCACTGCTGTGGAAACAGTCCTATGTGCGATGACTTCAATGTTGAAGCTTTGGGCGGGTCCTCTACCTCCGGTCACTCCACATTTCTTATAGTTGTAAATGGGCCTGATCTTTAGAGATGGTGAGTATGTTGCTGGATATTTCTTGAAGTGGCACTCGTTCGGTCTGGGGTTAACCAAGAAATCTTGGTCAAATACGTCATAAGACCGTACAGTACGCAAGAGAGCGCTGTGCGATAACGCGTACACAAAACACTAAAAGCCGGAATACGAGGAACACTAAGAGATACGAGAAATGGGCTCGGGATCACCATATGATTTTATATTTTGCACAACGAAAACGTCGAAATTTTTACACGAGTCCATTTCTGCAGGAGCCATTTCGGTAGCCCTGAGGGCCACACGTGAGTCGGGACACGGGCTAAAAGAAAAAAAAATGAGCGAAGCAGCTTTAAGAGTTTCTGTGGATTTTATGGTATTTATTTGAATATCTTATTCTTAGCCGTCGTAATGGAATTAGATGTGTAGAAGGGAAGAAATTTTTATTTCAATAAGTGCAAACAATAACTCAGAAGGAAAAAAAGGAGGGAAAAAGTGGTAGGGAGTCAGTCGGTCGAGTTATGAGAGTCCATACACGGCCGGGTATATTTAGTCGCTGGGGCATAGAGAAATCAATAAACTTTGCCCTGTGTCGTAGTAGCAAAAAAAAGTTGGAGCGCATCCAGTGCACACACATAACACTCGGCTCATGGGAAAGTCGTTTTCGATTCTTTTGTATGGCTGTATCTCGTGGCCACATTTGCAATTTCGTTTTTTACTATTATGGATCGAGCTTAACCATAGGAAAATTTTTTTATCAATCGAAAAGTCGGTGGAAAGTGATGTGTCGACGTTGGTTTATTACATTATCAGTCGGGAGAGGATAGTTATTTAAATAAAATATTTTTTCTTGCAATAAAACACTGAAAATAAGTAGAGAAATAGTGAAATCTCCTACTGTAGACTTTATTTAGATGGTTTTTATTTTAAATATAAATAAATATTTTGGACGTTAGTAAATATTTGGCTTTTTTTGTCCATAAATAAATATTTCGGGGTTTCTGGACCTCCAATATCTGATTTTAACTAATAATGTACGTTATAAGCCATTTTAATCAAATTATTTGAAATTGGGTGACGTAAATTTAAAAAATATAAATAAATAAATATTTCACTGTTTTTGATAAATATTTTGTCTGTTTTTAGTAAATAACTATCCGCTCCCTAAGAAGTCTTCAGAAGAAAAAAAATCCAAAGGTGAGTTTCAACGTCTTACAAATGGAATTCGACTAATTCCATGTTGCAACTAAAGAGGAAATTGTCCCATTAATTTGCATTAATCAACTTTAATGACTCATAATTATTGCTTCTAATGGATTCGTTGCCATCAATGACCAACTTACCATAAACAGGGCCGCATGTTGTGATTAAGAGTCGCTTTGAATTGAAAAAAAATTTTTTTTTTAAATTTTTAATTTGAAATGATTTTTTTTTTATATTTTGAAAAAAATATGGCTGGCGATTTGAATCATCAATCGTGGCTTGTTTTGTTGCCAAGTTGCCTTCAGTGATGTTGTGCCGAAACCATTCATCGAGTAACAAGGCTCGGGAGATGAAAAAAGGGCCCCGGGGTCGATGGTACCCACTCATTTCTCATTCTATAGGTAACGAGTACCAATCTGTCAATCAAGGGACTTGATCAACGTCATGTAATTATCGGTATCTATCCGTCAGTTTAGTTGGATGATGCAACGCGAGCCTTGTAATCTGCCTGTAAGCGGTCTCCGGTTGACCCTCCCTTTACACTCGCATTTAATAACCATTACAGTTGCAGCTTGTTTGAGGGTTTGCACGCTTTGCATTGCCGTGAAATGTATAAAATGTTTTTTTTTTTAAATAAATTTTTTTAGTGTTATTTTTGGATTGTTTTCTGATGTTTTGTTGTGGTTAACTGGTTTTTATGCTTCGTGTGACTTGTTTGGACAAGAATTTAGTGTTGTTTGATGTTAAATAATTGTTTTAAGTTTTTAAAAACAGTTGTGTGTTGTTTTTATTGTACATCAAGGAGTTTTTTTTTGTTTAAATGACAATTGTTGTATACTGTAAGTTGTAAAAATGTTTTGTCATTTTTTTCTATTATTATTTCAGATTGTTTTCAGATGCATTTGTTGTGGTTTTTATGCATCATATAACTTGTTTGGACAACAGTTTAGTGCTTTTGATGTCAAACAATTGTTTTAAGTTGTTAAAAACAGTTTTGTATTGTTTTTCTGACAATTTTGTATTATTTTTCTGACAATTTTGTATTGTTTTTCTGACATTTTGTATGGTTTTGTATGAAATAATTGGTTTTTTACAATTGTTATAAATTGTAAAAACATTGTCATCTTTCATCAAACAATTGTTTTAATTGTTGTGCAACTTTCAATTGTTTTAACCTCTTCTCTAACAATAATTCTAAGTTACTGACTATGACTACTGTATATTCCTAACATTTTTCTTTCTTTCCCTAATAATTGTTTTGTTTTCCTACGTATACAGTACCAATTGTTTCCCTCACCCCCAAAGCAACACCAACCAATTTTCCTAACTCAATTGTTTGCTTCCCCCAACAACCAACCACCCCACACCCTACACACCACACACCACAACAACACCCCCCACATCCAACCCAACAGCTTCCCATCAGGCCCATCAGGCCATCACCCACCAAAACCACCCAACACCAACACCAAAAAAAAAACCACAAACCAACCAACCAACCAAGAACCAACAATTTAAAAAATACAACAAAAACAAAGAAAAACCATTCCCCTTTCTCTATATACACACAACAACAAAAACCATCAATTCAAAAATAATGAATTATGTTGTCATATTGACTCAATATAAAATAAATACAAATGTTGCTGTGTATATCTCCACATCCACAAGATGGCTGCTTCACTGTTATATTTGTAGCTTAACACAATTGTTCACATTTGTTGCTTTAAATTTGGCACTTTTTAGTCCCCACGATTTAAATTTTTCAATAAATCAATTTCTATTTACATCAACATATAGTCCAGAATCAGAAATGACCACAGGTAGATTCCAAAATTTTAGTCCTCGTCAACATTTGTGTTGATCTTCTTTATTTACCGATATCCAGGTCCGCTATTCTATAAGATCGCCAAAATTTCCACATGCTTTCTATTCCATACTCTGCTTGCAACTCGCTTTATTTTACATGATTGTTGTGGGTCTACAATAACTGCATATGAACAATGCTTGTACTACTACAATCGCCATCTGTATAACAATCTCAAATACGGTAATTGTAAAACACATCAAAAACAAATCCAAACAAAGAAAAATCCATTCCCCTTTGACATTAAACAATTCACCAGTACATAACACACCATTTAATCTCCCATAATTTGACCTGACCATGTAAGGCGCATGCAATCAAGGCGTCAATGAGCCTCCTCATACTTTCAACTCATCACACTGTGAATAATTCTTCGTGGGCGTGCGCGCCTGCGCCTTTCCTTCAACTTAGCGTGCTTCGCTTCAAGAAATATGCGGTGGCCGTGGTTTTTCGAAGGGAGAGGAGAGAGTGAGAAGGAGAAGGAGGAGGAAGGAGGGGGTAAGTGAGCACTGAAAAAGCAAATATGCGAGCAATCATGTCATCGTCAGGTGAGAGGCCTAACCTATCATTTCGTGCCCGGGGTTGCTAGTAATCTTTGACACAGAGGGCGCCACTTTTTCACCAAAGAAAAATAAAAAAAATATATAAAAAGAATGAAGGGATGTTCATTTGGTTGCGGTCTTAGCACGTCTTCGCGCCCTGTGATTGATATATTAGACGGCCGAAACGCCGACCGAGGCCCGAGGATGGGGTATACACCAACAGTTAAAGCCAATCACCAGATGGCGTTCGCAGGTGGTAGGTGAGGTGCGGTTTTGGGCGCTACAAATGAAATTTCCAACTGTTTTATTATTGAATTAATACAAACAAATAGAAATTTTGTTTGTTTTCATCTAAATAAATTTTTTTAAATATCAATTTTTAAAAAAATACCAATACCGATATTCATGAAAGTATTGGAAATTACATTGATACCAATACTTAATATTAGTCACCTAAATGGCTATACCATAAATATTAAAGGCTCAAAATCAACAATTTTAAAAATATAACAAATATTCAATCAAATTTTTTTATTTGGTCTCACAAACAAACACTACACATTGTATACTTTTATTGCCATTATTGGTCATTATGGCCTTGATGGATCTAAAATAAACTGCAGTCCTGATACTTTTTTGCAAAAAAATGTGCAAACAATCTGCAAAAATTCTGCAGTTATTTGGCCGCTTTTTGAAAAGTTTTGTATAATTTCTGCAAAAATTTTGCAAATTTTTTAAAAATTATTAACTTTGCGGGCAAAATCTGCAAAATTTCTATAGATTTTAATCATATTTAATCACAGCTTCAATTTTTTGCAAAAAATCTACAGAATTTTTTAGTAGAGTTAAGAATTTATGTAAAAATTAAAAAAATATACAAAATTTTTACAGAAATTATACGGAATTTATGAAAAAGCGGCCAAATAACTGCAGATTTTTTGCAGACTTTCTGTAGAAATTTTGCAGATTGTCTGCACTTTTGGGAACAATGCTACTCCTACACTTGGACACTCAAATAGTATGATTAGTATAAGAAGGCTGGGTTTGAACACAGATCTATTAGGGTTTCTCCTCAAGTCACCAAATCTGCTGGGTTCTCTTCACCAAAAACAAAATCGCCAAGTAGAGGAAGCGAAAACGTTTTGAATCTCTCGAACCCGGTTAGCAACCATGGATTCCAATGGGCTTGGTGGATATATCAAAGGCCTTCAAAACATATTGTAACAAACAAGTGCCAAGAGGTGCTCCCAAAGAGACATGTGAGATGTTTTTTAATTTTTAATTTTTATTTTCTGGGTAGATTATAATACCGATACCAATACCGATTCTGATACACTCCGATACACTCCTCTGAAAAAAAAAATAAAAAAAATTTTTCTAAAATTTTTTTTAATGGGTCAGCTTTAAAAGGTTGAAAAATTTACTTAAATTACGCATTCAACGTAGACAAGCGTCGGCAAAGTGGCTTCATAAATATAGAGGTGTTTTTGAGGAGTGCGAATTCCCCTTGATTCAAGCGTTGGCTTCTTTCATTTCTTAATCATCCATAATGGGCGATCATTGAGCCTAACCTATCATTAGGCGGTCATTTTTCCTTTACAAACTGCCAACAAGCCTCACCTCCCTTTAAAGACACGCCATAGTAGGACACGCAGCTGCTTCGGTGTAACGGGGTTTAAGCCGCTGGGATTCCACGTCTTCTAATTTTATGTTACAAACTCCATTTTTCGCTCCTCTAACGATACCTTTCGCCTCCAACCCCGAGAAATTTCCTCGTCTAATTGGCCATAACATCTTTAACTTGTCATAACTCATTGCAAATACGGGAGATTGATAAATGAGATAGAGCCAAACATAAACACGCCTGCGCAGTGGGGGAAAAAGCCAAAAGGTGTTTTTCCAATATACAAAATGGCCGAAGGTTGAATTTTTAATAGAAAAATTTTCAAACACTTTGTTTACATGATAAGACTGTTTGAGTATTGTTGTTCATTGTTGTGAACAATGGATATTAAACAATTGGCAAAGAATAGATGATTGAAATCAAGTTGAGTAAATGTTGTGAAAAACTGCAGAAATCTGCACAAATTCTGCAGTTATTTGAACACATTTTTAAAAAAATGAATATAATTTTGCAGATTTTTTGAAAATCTGCAAAATCTGCAAAATTTCTGCTTATTTTAATCATATCTGCAATTTTTTGCAAAAACTCCACAGAATTTTTTTTAGTTGAGTTAATAAGAATTTATGCAAAAATTCAAAAAATTCAAAAGATATGCAAAAACAAAAACGTTTTAGGAAATTATACAGATTTTTTTAAAAAGTGGTCAAATAACTGCAGAAATTTTGCAGATTATCCACAGATTTTTTTTTTAGTTGGGTTTTTTTCTTATATTAAATCAAGAAAATTAAAATTTTCACAATTTTGAGAACATCTCTGAAAAACTTTTTAAAAAATATAAATGTAATTCAATTGATCAAAATAACCATAGTCAAAACCAAATTGCTAATATTTAAGTTATTATATTTTAATATCAAATTGTTTATTCTGCAATGTCTTGCTTACATACAACAATGTACAATGGACAAGATAACAATAACATAAAGGTAATAACAAAAATAATTCACAACAAACACAATTCAATTACACATACAATTAATTTTGACAACAATACAGATTGATAAGAAAAATCCATCTTTTTTAACAATGATTCAACAATTCAGCCCATTTTGAATCATCTGAACCTTTGCATTGTTAAAAACAATTCAAAAACCCCGGTTAAAAGCTGATTTTCCATTTCTTAGCGACAACTCCTTAAATTCTTTTTAATTTTAATTTATTTTCTTTTTACATGTTCATGTATAATGACACCGGAAGTTGGACGTAATAACCTTCATTACAAAGCGAATCTAGAGCTAATTACCCACAATTACCCACAATCATTATGGAAGGAAAGGAAACAGACAAACTGCAATAGCTCCAAAACTTGCAACAACCACACAACGCACCTGTTGTATGGATTTAATTTTTTAAATATTTCCCCTCCAAAAACACCCGAAAAAAAAACGACGTAAATTACTCATAATTACACATTTCAGCATAAACGCAATTAAAAATTCAAATTTACGACTCACAGTAAAAAATATTTTAATATTTTAATATTTATTCAATTCTAAAAATCCGTAAAACCGTAAAAACGTAAAAACGTAAAAACTCTAATTGCCCATCATTTTTTATATAAAAAAAATATTTCCTACTGTTTAATACTTTTTCATCGCGTGTCCTTCGCTACCAATTCCCACGCTGACCGGAGACGAAATTTATATAGAGGAAATCAGTCGGGGGCAAAATTTGTGGAATTTTCTCTTCTGCGTCCCTTCTTCAGAAGGTCAGAGGGGAAGACAATACATAACGAGTAAAAAGTTCACTGATATCACCAAATAGTTAAAAAAAATAAAAAAATTGAGATAAAAAGACAAGTTTTATGAAAAAAAAATAAAAAATGTTGGAACTCAATTTGCTCATCTTATGAATTTCCAATGAGAAAAGTCAGTAATAAAAGTCAAATCCAACCTCCACCCAGGTACTAAAACGCATAAATAAGTGAAAGAAGAGAGACAAAGTGATGATAATATATTTTATTTTAGTTTTTTTAATTTTTCTTATCGTTTTGTGGATCGCGACGCATGCGTGGATGTGTTTTGCCAGTCGGTGGTGACCAGAGTCAAACTCGTGAGTGACCTTCCACCTCCTATCCATCAAACAAGAATAATTACGTCATTTAAGAACGCTACTTAGACGTCCTGGTGTCTGGTTCGTTGGCTTTTTTACTCGTTTGGGTTAATTGCTTTGCTGTAGTGTCTATCACCCAATCCCACCCCATTTTTCATTGTACCTCGTGATTTTTGGTCATTAATTCCTCTTTATCTCGGCCATAAAATGGAAAAGTGTAAAATTTCAGCTGGGAAGAGAAAAAAGACTCGGGGCAGATGGGATATGAATGTTTTTTTTTGCAATTGAAAATTTGTCTTCGTTTTAATTTTTTGATTTTTTAATTTTGTCTTGTGTTGTAAATCTTTGTCTGTTTTAGTTTGGGGAAGTTAAGGTTGTGTAGTCACCACTGGTTTGTTCGGGTTTTGTTCCTGTGGTGTTGAGGATTGATGTTGTGTCGACTGGTTTTTGGTTGGCGTTGAAATATGATGGAATTATATGTATAGTTGGGTTAAAAGAGTTTTTTTTTAATGTTTGTGTTGTGTTGTGTTGTGTTGTGTTGTGTTGTGTTGTGTGTGGGTTTTAGGTTAGGGTTGATGTAGTATTTAATGTGACTTGATTTGAGTTGTCGATGTTGTTTTGTTATGTAAAGTGAAATGAAATTGTTGTAATGATTTAGGATTTAATCTGTAGAAGAAGAAAGTTGTGTTTGGCTAATGGGGTTGATGTATTGCAGCTTAATTGGTGTTTTTCATTGTTAAAAGCTTGGTTTTCCATTATTAAAGCTGTATGATGGTGTTTTTCATTGTTAAAACAATTTAATTGGTGTTTTTCATTGGTTGCTTAGTGTTTCATTGTTAAAAGTTTGGTTCTCCATTATTAAAGTTGTTTGATTGGAGTTTTTCATTGTTAAAACAATTTAATTGGTGTTTTTCATTGTTACAACAATTTAATTAGTGCTTTACAACCTTGGTTTTTCATTGTTAAAATTTGGGTTTTCCATTATTCAAGCTGTTTGATTGGTGTTTTTTATTGTTAGAACTTTGGTTTTCATTATTGAGGCTGCTTGATTGGTGTTTTTCATTGTTACAACTATTTAATTAGTTTTTTAAATTGGTTTTTTATTAGTCAAGCTGTTTGATTGATGTTTTTCATTGTTAAAACTTTGGTTTTCCATTATTCAAGCCGTTTGATTGGTGTTTTTCATTGTTATTGGTTTTCCATTATTCAAGCCGTTTGATTGGTGTTTTTCATTGTTAAAACTTTAGTTTTCATTATTGATACTGCTTGATTGGTGTTTTTGTTAGTGTTTAATATTGTTAAAATCAGTTTTTTCATTGTTCAAACTGCTTAATTAGTGTCTTACATTATTAAACCTTCGATTTTTCATTGTTAAAGCTGTTTGATTGGTATCTATCTTTCTTTTTCAACTGTAAATATTGTTGCAATCAATAAAACAATCATTTTCCCACAAAAAATCTCAACAACGTTCCTTCAACATACTTCCGTCACAAAGAAATATCATATTAAACAATTTTCTCATCATCCATTACCATAAACTCCCGCTTCCTACATTACCTCATCACCCAAACACCCGCATAAAAACACGATACGACAATTTACAACCAAAAAACCCAAAAAAACCCAGCATAAAAACGAATTTTACGACGTCGAGTCTCGAGACCCACCCGAAATGTGGCCATGATCATGAAACGACATGACCCCAACTATTTTCCACTGCAACGTAGCACGTGACAGAACTATCTAACAACTCTACCTCGTGGAGATTCCTCAAAACTCGGCAATAAAACTCAACGTTTTACACCTGCCCACATTTTTTTCTCTCCTCTCTCCTCTCACTCATCCTTTTATCTATTTTATTTTTATATTTATCGTTTCTCATTATGAGATGCGTGGGAGGTTCACACACCTGTACGTAATTGGCACTTGTCCAACGCTGACGAGATGCTGATTTAGGAGTGTGAGGCCCGCCAATGACGCAATCAATTTCATTTCGTACGAGTGAAATAAGGAGGCCGTGCCTCGTGTGGATATAATAATTGAGTGGCGAGTGGGAAAATTTATTGAAACAAATTTGCAAGGGAAGGAAAAACCAGTCAAAAAAGCCAATAAGTTTGAAATGGATGTTCTGCGCGTGACGTGAAAGTAGAAGAAAATAAAAAGTATGAAAGAAAAATTTAATGACTACCATACGAAACAACGAGAAACGTACAAAATATGCACCGACAAAAACATAGGACAAACAAACAAATATTTGAATAGGAAAATTAAAGACTAAATTGTTTGCTTAGTTTTTTGTTGTTACTACTTTGGTTTTTTACTGTTAAAAGAATTTTATTGGTGTTTTTCATTGTTAAAAGAATTTTATTTGTGTTTTTCATTGTTAAAAGAATTTTATTGGTGTTTTTCATTGTTAAAAGAATTTTATTGGTGTTTTTTATTGTTAAAAGAATTTTATTGGTGTTTTTCATTGTTAAAACAATTTTATTGGTGTTTTTCATTGTTAAAAGAATTTTATTGGTTTTTTCATTGTTAAAACAATTTTATTGGTGTTTTTCATTGTTAAAACAATTTTATTGGTGTTTTTCATTGTTAAAACAATTTTATTGGTGTTTTTCATTGTTAGAACAATTTAATTGCCATAGAACAAGGGATCAGAACCGAAACCTAACCAACAAGCTACACTACGAATAACATGTTTAGGTTTTACACTGTTCACACTAGAGTTTTGGATCTGATCTGCGCGAGTGGATTGACATCCAGTGTTACCTGTTAGTGCACATGTGAAAGTGAACATGAACTCTGCTCACAGATCCAGATCCTGCGGCTCTGGAACACAGTTCGCCAACAGTGTTTCTTTCCAGAACTCCGTTCACCCATTGCGCATGATCTGCACAGTGCACACATGCCCATTGCCCACTGACCTGTGCGAGGTGCAGGTCTGGACTTGTCGCTAGTTTTCATTTACAAAATGGGCGCCATGTTGGATCTCGGATTTTATTCCTAATGTGAACACTTTTCCCATCCGGATATGATGGATGTCATCCCATCGGATCCCTTCACCCTGGATCAGAGCCGTATAATCGGAGATCCAAAACTCTGGTGTAAACGGTGTTTTAGATTAGGTTAGATTGGGTTAGATTGGACTAAGTTTGCGTTTGCTATCCAGAAACCATTAGAATGCAACACAAACGCAAATGCTAATGCAGTTGCATCCGTGGGTGATTTGGAACACAAATTTCTGTGAAAATCTAGTTGTTTATTCTGCTGGTCGACGGCGCTATGCGAATGAGTTGATCACACACATGTAGATTTGGTGAGAACAAGTTTATTCTAGAAGACATCTGGCGGTGATGACTAGTATTACAGATAAATATACTGTAGGATGAATCCTTTACAGCCAATCAGGAGCCAGATGACTGTCATCTGATGTCAACACCATTAGTCTGCCATTTACTTGTTTCCGTGACATCAATTACCAACAATATATCATTCTGTTGCATAAGCGTTGCATCCAGTGGAAACAATCTACCTTTATATAACCATAGACATAGATTACCATCTATGTCTATGATGTAACTAACTAAACCTAACCTAACCGGACGGAAACATCGACTCGTGGAGACAATGGAGACATCTGACTTGTTTTTTTTTAAATTGCATAATACAATTGAATTTTGTCATTTTCAAGAATTTATGACAGGTCCCTGCATGGCCAAAGTTGTCGCTAGGGATCTTAAACAATATAATACTTCTACCAGTCACTGGAAAAAACGATCGGATTGTTAAGTTACGTAAGTTGCATGTTTGCGAAATCTGTAAACATCGTATTAAGCTATTAATTCTTGCAATTAAAAGTACATGGCATATCACTAATTACTGACCGCAGAGCGATGTTTCTTCGCATCATTTCTAGACAGGTCGTAAAAAGCACAACAGCGTGAGCGAGCAGCCAATTTACACATACATTACAAACAGGATGTGAATTATATCTTGATATTTAGTTGCTAGGTGGGTGGGAAATTTAATCGCTTTATTCAATTTTGTAGGTAAACATCATATGTGATGCGATTCCGGAGTAAGCGTGACGCCATTTCCATTTCCCTAATGAGATCAAATTAACCCTTGCGCCAAAATAATGGTCACGAAGGCTCTGTTTGCTACGACTTTATAACATTTAATCTTTTTAAATCACCGTGTCTCTGTCTCTGTCTTGCGTCTGTTTAATGTTTTAAGGGTCCACAAATGACCTTTGCATTTTTTTTTGCTTGTTGTTGTTCTGTGGTTGTATGGGAATTTAAGAAATGATAGTGAAATGAGGTATTTTGTTGGAAGGAATTTTTTTAGGGAGATAAAACGATTGTTGGAAAATAAAACAGATAAGTGACAACCAAAAATTCGACAATGCATAGTAATTGTTAGAAAAATAGGGAAAGGTTGCATTGTGAGAGAAAATTGTTGTTTGAAAAGTTTTCCAACAAACAATTTATATTTAAAACAATTATTTGGAAATATTGTTTCTCAATTGAAACTATTGTTCTAAATAAAAACTATTGTTTAAAAACAATAATTCCATTTGAAACAATTGTTTTAGTTGGTAAATATTATTTTCAACAATTTCATCAAAAACAATTGTTTTAGTTGAAAAAGATTGTTTCAAACAATAGTTTTAGTTGAAAAAGATTGTTTCAAACAATAGTTTTAGTTGAAAAAGATTGTTTCAATGTTTTAGTTGAAATGATTGTTTCAAACAAGTTTTAGACTAGTTGAAAAAGATTGTTTAAAACAATAGTTTTAGTTGAAATGATTGTTTCAAACAATAGTTTTAGTTGAAAAAGATTGTTTCAAACAATAGTTTTAGTTGAAATGATTGTTTTAAACAATAGTTTTAGTTGAAACAATGTTTTAGACACTAGTTTTCATTTGAAACTGTTTTGTTGGAAAAGTAAAACATAGTGTCAACAAAAATTTCAACAATACATAATAATTGTTAGAAAAACAGGGAAAGGATGCATTGTCAGAGAAAACAATTGTGAGAAAAGTTAAAACAGTTGCTTCAGTTGAATTAATGCTTTAAACAATTGTTTTTGGTTTGAAACAATGCTTTAAACAATTGTTTTTGGTTTGAAACAATGCTTTAAACAATTGTTTTTGGTTTGAAACAATGCTTCAAACAATTGTTTTTGGTTTCAAACAAGGCTTTAAACAATTGTTTTTGTTGGAAAAAACATTTTTCAACAAACGATTGTTTTAGTTAAAATGTTTATAAACAATTCTTTTTATCAGGTTCATTGTAAAAGTAGGTTATCAAACAATCATTTCCAAAGAAAGAAAGAAAAATACTTTCGTTTTATTGTTTCTCCCCCACCAAAATACTTGTGAAAAAGCCCAGTTAATAATCTCCAGATGAGTAGAATTAACTCGTAAAAACAAAACACTCATAATAATCATTTATACATTTCAAAAACCGGAATCTCACCCCGAGATTGATGAACGCACGAATTCGTGTCCGGGGAAACAAGACAGATGTGGATTTAACGATACCATCAGCTCTTAAGTTTTATGTGAAGCAACGCTGAAGAATTAAAGGCGAAATTCCAACAAAACTCAAGCAAAGGAAATGTTTAATAGATCCTAAGAGATAATAAATTACGTCACACATCACCATTCTATATATGACCTCGAAAGAATGCACTGAATTCCTAAAAAGATTTTTAAATTTTTTTTTTAAATAAGAGCAAAGTGTTTCCTGACATTGTCGGGAGTGTGTAAGGCAATTTCGTTGCTGTCATAACTAAGCTGTCAAGAAGGCACAAGCTTTCGGACATTAACAAATGATGTTGATGGTCGATGACTAATGCTGTTTACGAATGCCACCATTAACCTTAGAGAGCAAATGACTTTTTCTTTCTGATGAGAAGAGGTTTGTTAAATGTAACGATTATGTTAATGCGTGTTTTCATTGCAAAGGTCGGAGTGGAGATTCATTTGTCTTTTGGGGATAGATTGAGTGGCCAATGGTTGTTGTTATCAGGGAAAACAAATAATGAGATTAGTAATTGTAGGTTTCTGTTTTTTCTGGTTTGGGTTGGTGGAAAAGATTGTTTTGAGAAGTTGGTTTGGGGCTGGAAAAAATTGGTTGGAAGCAATGGAGGGTTTGTTTTGTTGGTGAAGAATGTTTTCAAATGATTGTTTCAATAAAACTATTGTTTTGAATAAAAACTATTATTTTGAAAACTTTGTTATCCAAATAAAGCAATAGTTTCAAATGAAAACTATTGGTTGAAACAACAAAAACAATTGTTTCAACCAAAAGCAATTGTTTGAAGCATTTTTTCAACTAAAAACTATTGTTTGAAATTTTTTTCAACTAAAACAATTGGTTCAAATGAAAACTATTAGTTGAAACAATTGTTTAAAAAACATCTTTTCCAACAAAAACAATTGTTTCAGCCAAAAGCAATTGTTTGAAGCATTTTTTCAACTGAAAACTATTGTTTGAATTATTTTTTCAACTGAAACAATTGGTTCAAATGAAAACTATTGGTTAAAACAATTGTTTAAAAAACATCTTTTCCAACAAACATATTTGTTTCAACCAAAAACAATTGTTTGAAGCATTTTTTCAACTGAAACAACTATTTTAACTTTTTCCCACTAACCATACTGAAATAATTGCTTGAAAATATGTTTTTCCAAAAAACAATTGTTTGAAAATAATTTTTTCCAAAAAACAATTGTTTGAAAAACATCTTTTGTAAAAAAACAACTGTTCCAACCATAAACAATTAAATCATTTTTTAATTGAAACAATTGTTTAACTTTTCCCCCACCAACAATACTGAAAACAATTGTTTCAAAATATTGTTCGCAAACATTTTTCAACAAAACACTGCCAACAATCAAACAACAAACCCAAAACCCACTAAACCCTACAATCATCACAAAACCATTATTACAACCCCTTACAAACAGTAGTCAAAGAAGAAACAATTTGATACAACAAAACAAACCCCCAAAAAACAAAGTTTATAAAAACAATTATTTACCCCAACAACCAAAAAACCCCCCAACCCCCCTCCACTCTTCTATTCACCCCAATTTTAACAAGAACAATTTTTCCTCCCAATTCCACCATTTTAAAACAACCCCATAAATATCTCCAACAACACGAAAGAAAAAGGTGCCATTGGAATTTCTCCACGACAAGTTGCGACTGGATATTAGAGAACGTGACCCAGGATTATCTACTGGACACGGGTGTCAGAAATGGCGTCTGCCCACTCGTCCCCACAATTTTACGACCCACACGACAAAGACTTTACATCAGGACTTTTTAAACTCTCCTTCCCCTACTCCCCCCTTTCAACTTTCTTTATCTTTATCTCTTCTAAAGTAATTCTGTTTGTCCTTTTAGTTTATTACCTGTTTTACTTTGATTTACGAACTAAACTCCAATCTCCAAGGTATTAGCGAGGGATTGGATAAAATGAAACTCAAAAAATAAAAAAAAAACTCAAGATTGTTTTACACCAATTAAAATTTTATCAACAATCTTAAATTTACTACCGTTTAAAAACAACCATTTTGATTAAACCCCAGATTTTTTTTACTTCCAAACTTCCAATTTTATAATAATATTCCCATTTATCTCTATAATCTACTAATTTATCTGGAAATTATTCAAAAACTCATCAATAAATTAGTCGCGTTTTTTTTTCTTCCTTATCTTCATCTTGGCTGTGTTGGATTTACATAACTGGTGGCAGAATCTGGTACTATACATTGTGAACATTGTGAACTGCGCAGGCGTGTTGGGCGAGTGATTTACAACGTCACTTATTAAAACTCGAGTGCAACGTGAAAAAGAAGAAGAAGTGAAGGGAAGGGAAGGAAAAAAATGAAACCGGAATTCGAGTCTCACCTCGTGCCGTGTACCATTAAAACTGATTAATAAACATTAAGTTGACGTGTAGAACGTTTCAAATAGACCGTATTTAAGGATCATTTGAGAGAACTCGCTTCTTTGAAATGAAGTGGAGAAAAAAATGGTTATTATAAAAATTTAAAAAAAAACAAATCAAGTTTTAAATTAACTAAAATATATACATACGGTAACCTCGGGGTTGTTTCGGCCAATGAAGAGTTTTCTAGGTGTGGTAGATTTATTATGAAATTATGTTTTGTTTTTTTTGGTTTTTTTGTGGGATGATTCCGTGGAATTAGAGATGTGTCCAAACTGGGAAATGTACTGTGTTTTTTGTTTGTAACATTATACGTAGTATCGCTTGACTTGAAGTACTATTGTGTGTTTTTTGTTTTGTTATACTGTATCTAAAGTGGTACTCTAATACTATAAGTAGTACATCATGATACCCTAATTTTTGTTCAAAGTGGTACATCATGTTGTTGTAAGTGGTATTCCTTGACATGCATCATAAAGCAATACCAAGGAAATTTGATGAATAACATCTTGGACACTTTTAGGTTTTTTGGTTATGCATAGATGTAATTAGATTAGAGGGATTTAAAATAGAATAGAAAAGAACGCAAACAGACATTTCCAGAAGAATTTGCTTAATTTCTTTTTATCGAAGAAAGGCTTGCTCTAGTGAGTGTCCTTCTGCCAATAGATCATTCATGTAAATATTCTTATCGAGCATCATGGCAGCATCCGGAAATGAATCGACAAATAGCTAGGCGTGATCACGAATAATGGCAATTGTTTCTTAGGTAGTGCAGTTACCACAATGGCAACTGTGTTTTTAACTACTAGGTAGGTTGTAACTAACTAACTTTAATCAAGATGGCCGATAGCCTAATGTACATAGTTCATACAGAATGGTATATGACTAACTACAGACCAATACATGCAAATATCATTAGATTAGCATAGCCAATCACACAGCAATGCATCTAATGCATCTAAAATTGTGCCAAATTCAAATGCTGATTTAGGCACACACTCAAAATAAAACATCATAAATATATCACGAAGTACCGCATGACATGGTACCATATCTGGAGTATCTTGATAAATTATTGCGGTGTTTGCATTAACAATGTAACCCAATAATCTGTAGTGATGATGTTTAAAATCAGTCTTCCTGCCAGTCTTATCATGAGAATACCTCAATATGTATATCCTATAAGCGGCACATAGTTAAGTTTATATACTTCAAGTGTATTCTCTTGGTACTTGTTGGGATACAGGAGACAAAGTGTACGTGACAACGTGTTGATATTCAAAGTGACAAGTGATTTATTCATACAATGCATTGTGGGTACATAGATTAGAATTTACAAACGTCATAATAAAAACAATAGCGCCATCTGGCGGTCTTTATACAAAATAGAATCTAACAGTACTCATCCCAAGTGATACTTCAACATACAGTAAGTACATCAAGATATACAGCAATGAATAAAATCATACTTAAACAACTCCAAATGCTCAAAAGTACCAAATGGTACCCCACAATCGAGCTTTATTATGACTCTAAAATATTTTATGGTACCCTCATTGTGGTACCACAACCATGGTACCACTGTAATACCTCTAAAAATCACCAAAAATTAAAAATTCCATATTCACCGTCTTTAAACCAAAAATACACCATACACTAACAATACTACCATCAGTACCACTTAACTACCATTTACCAAACAGTCCCATTCCTTTCAAAACCTTCAAAATGATCAATAACAAACCAAAACCAAAAAAAAACCCAACAAAAAGAAACATGTTTTGAAGGCAAACATGAGTAATAGTTTTTATCTCCCAGATAAGAAAGATATGATACTTTAGAAAGAAGCAAATTCATCAATTCAACCTTAACAATAAATAACAAATTGAATACCTAATGATCTAAGCAAACACAAAACAAAAAAACCAAAAAAAATTTTTTTTCCCCTTTGTCCTAACGAGGTACTTGAAATTTCTTTTCAGGCTCGAAAGCAATAAATTTTTACATCTAATTACACATATATGTCAACTTTTTTCATTTTTAATTTACATTTTCAAACTTTTTTTCTCTCCCATCATCTTTAATGCCAAAGAATGCAAATGGAATAAATCCTTAATAATTCCAAATTCGCCTTGTGTTAAAAAGACGTAATAAAATTAATAAGTAGACGCAAATTATCCACCTCGACATTTCCACAAAAAAAAACAAGTGCAACTTTTAAGTACTTTTTTAAAGACTGCTAATTACTAGCTTTAAAAAAAGAAATCACTAAAAGTTAATTTTGTTTTCTCGAGCCAGGTGTTGAGTAAATGTCATATATTTTCTTTACCTTTCAAATAAGGCCTAAATAAAAAAATTCTGAATTTTTTTTGTATCTCTGAGGAAATTCTTATGAAATAAAGACAAGATGGAAAAAAATGAGCTGCAAATCATCTCTAAACCACTAAGCTGCTTATTTATTACTCTCCACACACTAAACATTAAATGTTGTTACTGTCAGTGTATTAGTAGCCATAAAAAAATCTTTCACGGCTTTTAGGCTTAGTTTCGAGCTAATCTACAACTGTATTACTTTATTAAAGACACGTTTGGAAATCTTTATAAATCAGTTTTTGTTATGTTTTATGCGTGGGATTAGTGCAGTGTGAATTAATGAGGGAGAATGATGGAATGGAAGAATGTTGACGTTTTTCAAAGGGGGTTTAATGGGGAAATTAAGAAATGGAGAAATGTTGAATGGTTGGTTGTTGGTTAATCCCTGGACAATGCTGGTTTTTTAGGATAGGTTGTCAGGATTTTGATGTAATTTTTGAATTGGGGAGATTTGGAAAGCCTGTATGCATTTAAATGTGGTTAAAATGTATTTTAAATGACATTGAAATGCAGTTAATTTGGAAAATGAAGTTTGGAATGCGTCAGGAAATAGATTCCAATGTGAATGCATTTTGCAAGATGTATTTGAAAAATCATTTTATCTAAAATGCAATTTGGAAGACGTTCCAAAATCCATTTCCGGGCTAGTTTCAGTTTCAGTCTGGATCATACTTCTGTGTCTGCTGCTTCTAGATAAAGGAAGTCATAATCCACGTGTTGAACCCCCAAGATGACATCCAAGACAAACTTAATTTTTCAGTGTTTACATCACTTATTTCTTAGAGTTTGAAATTTTGAATTGTGCCATATAATGATTTTTATTTTTTTTTAGGTTTTTTGTGTCTACCGGTACAGTTATTGTTGAATTTTGCCATTGGCAGGTCCCGTATGGCCTTTGTTGCAAAACTTGTATAAAAAGTTTGCAAGAATTTGGCCACTTTTTATTTTTTGCAAAACTTTTGCACTTTAAACCACGCATAACAATAAGTCACAAATCTAAATTTTACAAAATTTTTGTGAAAATAAATCTGCTAGATAAAATTTTGCAAAATTTTTGCAAGAATGTCGAAATTTGTAAAATATTTGCGAACAGACTAAAACTCTAACAGAAAAATTCAAAAATTGTACAAAGTTTTTTACCTGGGACATTTCCAGTCCAAATGGGAAAATTGATGTAAATTTTTGAGTTACCAATGCAAATTTTGCTTGTTTTTCAAAGTAATATTTGTTGTTGTTTGTATATGTCATAATTTTTTCTATAAAATAAATGAAATTATTAATTAAGATTAATTGGTGTTTTTTCATGTTGATTCCCTTCCTCTTGACCGGTCTCTGGCATGGCCTTCCGGTAGAAACAAGAGGTGACAGAGCTAGATACTGTAGCTCTAGATTTGGATCTGTATTTTTTGTTTGTAATATTAATTACTCTTATATAGATACAATGTAGACTAATTAGATAAAAATAAGATATCATTCTTTAAGTTTGCGTGTAACATCGGTTGTTGGGTGGATCGTGACCACGATTGTTAAACAGTTTTTTTTCCAATTCCAAATTCTTGCTTCTTGCAATTTACTATAGCTTGTCCCTGAATCATACATGTGGCATGTTCTGTGATAAATATATACAATAAAATTTTTTTGTAAAAAAAACAAAATTTCTGAACTATGCATTCTTTGGACTTTGATCATATGCGAAAGAAAATTTCATTTGCCCTCTGGTGTCAAATTGAAGAGACAAAAAATAATGAAATGTAAGCAGACACATCAATGATGCAAAGAATTTACAATAATGCAGTTTTTGTTCTAGGATTCTGACATTGTAGGATTCTAACAATGTAAATTTTTCTGTTAGATTCTAACAATGTAGATTTTTCTTCAGTAGGATTTTAAGTTTCAACAATATAGTTTTCCCCTGTAGGATTTTAAGTTTCAACAATATAGTTTTTCCCTGTAGGATTTTAAGTTTCAACAATATAGTTTCCCCTGTAAGATTTTAAGTTTCAACAATATAGTTTTTCCCTGTAGGATTTTAAGTTTCAACAATATAGTTTTCCCCTGTAGGATTTTAAGTTTCAACAATATAGTTTTCCCTGTAGGATTTCAACAATGCAGTTTTTACCTATAGAATTCTAACAATGTATCTTTCTCTTTCTACAGGATTCTAATAATGTGTCTTTCTCTCTCTACAGGATTTTAACAATGTAGTCTTCCCCTGTAGGATTCTAACAATGTTAAAAACAATTTAAAATTTAAAAAAACAATTCAAAACTCTTATTTTTTACAATTACTACTTTAAAAAAACCCATTGTCATTATGACCCAATTTCATTATTAAACACAGTATTCCCTCCTAACAACAGGTGGCAGCGCCATCTAACAAAAGCCCAGCACAACAAAACCAACCCAACTATACTGTTACGTGGTTGCGCTGCCCAGGGTGAGTTTTAACACTCACCCAAGAAACCACA
>JAQFZO010000205.1:0-32351 GCA_034695885.1 Geophilus flavus
ATTCACCGACATCTTGTGCTGGACATTTACAACTTATTTTTGGTTTACTTCAGTTTAGTGACCGCCGGTAATATTTTATTTTTAAAAATGTTTTGAAGATTTCTACATGAAATGAAGTTAAAAACTATATTTTTACAGATATATAGATCCTATAGATTTTGTAAATTCGCTAGGACTCGACACTGCGCAACAACAAGTAATTTTGATTCACATAGTAAAATAAATAACAGGAATTAAATTATTTTTGAAATTTTTACAGGATGCGCAGGAGTTTTCTAAATTATTTATGAATTTATTAGAAACAAAATTACAGTATCAGAAAAATCATTCTGTACGTGAAATTTTGCAATCTCAATTTCGAGGAGAATACAATTATGTTACATTGTAATATTCTAAATTTCTTTGTTGAATTTTTACTTATTATTATTATAACTAACCTTAATTTTAAATTCCAGATGTTCAAATTGCAAACAAAATTCAACTTGTCCGTCGAAATTTTACGAACTTGATTTAAATATAACTGGCCACAAAGTTCTGCATGAATGTATCGATGAATTTTTACAAGTAAAAAGATTTCAATTGTCAAATTATATCAACTATATTGTAATTTTTTTTCT
Source organism: Geophilus flavus (assembly GCA_034695885.1). Classification (NCBI taxonomy): domain Eukaryota; kingdom Metazoa; phylum Arthropoda; class Chilopoda; order Geophilomorpha; family Geophilidae; genus Geophilus; species Geophilus flavus. Next base: position 618 of record JAQFZO010000205.1, read on the forward strand.
AGGAAGAAAAATTAGAAGGGCCGAATCAATATTTTTGCAGCCATTGTCAATGTAAACAAAATGCAACTCGTAGAATAAAATTAGTGAAAATGCCACCTGTACTCAATTTACAGTTACTGCGATTTATATTTGATCGGTAGACAAGTTTTGCGTAAAACTTTCAACCTTCAAGTTTAATTTTTTGATCATTTTATGCAGAAAATCTGGACAAAAGAAAAAATTAAATTCATACATCAGTTTTCCTGAAGTTCTAAACGTGGATAATTACGTTTCAACTATTGGTAAAAGGAATTTTAAAAAATTTTATTTGATTGTCCTGAATTTTTTTATCGTTTTATTTATTTTAAGACCGGTCTCAAACGACTTACGATCTAAGCGCAGTGCTGATTCATCGTGGCCCGACTGCGTTTTCTGGACACTATATTGCACATATAAGGAACAGAACGACTGGTGATTGGTACAAATTTAATGATGAAACAGTCGAAAAGATGACTGGTAATCTGAAACTCGGAGTTGATGAAGATGGATGAGATTTAAGATAACGGAAAAGTGAGAAGTTATTTTTTGTTTCATTTATGTTTAATTTATACGATGGAAATTTAAATTTATGAAGGGGAGTCATTGAGCTTCACTATCTGAAAAACACTCAACTGACTACCGTACACTGTGAAAACAGCAGTGTACCGTACTCACAGTTGTGGTTGGATGGTTTGGAAAATGTTACAATAAAATCTCGCCCATTGAATGCTTTTATCTAAATTATATTCTCTAATTATATAAAACTCTTCTATCTATTCCTTGGCCTGTCCTAAGAGATTTCTTCTTGATGGCCCTCTGAAAGTTCCATTACTGGATCCAGTCCCGTAAAAGGTCAAGAATGGACTGTCATCGGGTCTAAATAACTTTTAGTAAAGTTAAACCTTTGGGCCGGACTCTAATGTACAGTACTGTAGTGCAATGAAGTTGACTTTTCGCACACATACAGTAAATGTTATGGAAGCTAACAGGACCTACTAGTAAACTTTTAATTTTTGGCGTCATCATTTTATTTTTCGATGTCGGATTTGAGTCCTATTGGATCTTTTCTTTCTTGGTGGCCTATTTGCCATATTGTGGCCCAGAAATTGAAAAAATTCTGCTGCTCTTAAGGGCCAGATGCATAATTTTGCGTTTGGCCCGGTACCAGAAATTGAAAAGTGAAAATGGATTTTTAAAATGGGCCACCATTGTATAATGGCATTTACCTTGGATATTGACCATGAGCCCATAAAGATGAGAATAGCGTAGCAGATTGTATATCTGTCAATTGGTTCGTCTTCTAAGAAGCTGCAAAGACTGAACTCTAGGAAGCGGGCTGAGTTTTGTCATCCAGTGACTAAAACTGGCTCTTTCTCTTTACATTCAATTCACTGAAGGTTGATTCACGTCTTCTTTCATTCTTTAATGGTTATGGTATTTTAATTTCTTGTTTGTTCTTCCCATATCAATTGTACCACTGGCACTTGGCTTGGCACTTACTGGATCACCCGACAAAATCAAATTAACGTGTGAAAGTATTAATTTTGTTATCAAAGCTGTGAAGAATGAACAGCTGTACAGTCCAGATGGAGAGTTAATGGCCGGGGACAATTTGACCTGATAAAAAAAAATCTACGAAATGTGGATCGTTGTACAAGATAAGATTGGACATCGGACTCATTAATGTGTTTCAAACGATAGCTTCTAGACTACCGTAAATCCTCTAATAGTGCACCCGCGCACTATTTGCAGGATTACGTTTTTCCCCGTGCTTTACTAGAGACCCGCGTATTACAGGAGACACGCATATTAATCGATCAGAAAAATATGAAATTCCATCCAGCCATTTTCAGTTCCAATTGTATACTCACAACTGTGGCTCCGGCTTTGCTTCAGGAAGTCAGATTCATTTTTCCCAAAGTCGATTATAATTTTACGCCAGAATCGAGTTCCAAACGTTGTCGTTTCATCCCCGAATCGTATACAGTAAGTGTGATTCCAAAAACGTCTCCAGCTTTTTCTCTCGTGAATTCAAAAACTTGCAGATTAAATACGATATCGAAATTGCGACGCGCTATGTCGAGTTGCAGTTTAGGGAAAATCCCGAATTTTTCAGTAGTCACTCTCATTTCAGGGTCTCTATTATAACGCCCTGTGTTTTGATAGAGACCCGCGCACTAATACCAAAATCGAATTTACCCCCGCGGTTAAATAGAGACCCGTGCACAATTAGAGGATTTACGGTATGTAACAATTTATTCTTTTAAATGTGTGATGTTCATGCCCGGAAGAATAAGTAAACTTTTACCAAGCAAGCTAATATATATGCACATTACGTACATAGACAAATCAGTAAATGAATATAAATCAGTTTACTGGCACGGAATTACAGGGCAAGAGGTTTGAGATTGCCTATCTTATGTAAACTAGTTGAAGCCAACAGGCAAGGTTTGGAAAAAAAGACAAACCGACCGTGACGCTGAACCAGACCTTCAAACTAGGACAATCAAAATGATTTCCCGGAAATTTCTACAGCAGGATCACTTTTCAGTTGTAATAAAATAGCTTTGTGGAATCTTACCACGGTGAGAATTTACGAAGCATACCCATTCGGATCAATTTTAAATTCGTCATTTTTTCCAGCAATTGAGATTTATAAAGATTTTAAACGATAGTTGAGATTTTTTGTAGGGATTTTTGGGGATTTTAAGATAGATAGATATGGAGTTTATAAGGTCGCCAGCGGCTACTCTGTGGAGATTTTAGAGACTGCCGCAAATCAATCCTTAATTATTTTTATTTCAGCCATAAATGTAAACGTAGAAAAAAACTCTTGATGATTAAATCAATACGGTTACCAAGAAAATTGTTGGATTAACTATAAAACACAAGCTTTTATTAAGAATTTTTGAGGCTGATACGTACGTGATTTTATAAAAAAATAAAATAACATAAAATAATTACTAGTTTTTTTTTTACTACAATGTACAAACAAATATTTTTAAATTAACCGCCCTAGTTATTTTAACCAATCATGTTCACAGAAAACTCAAATCATGAATTCTCGGTGAAAACTTACATATAATTAAGTGTTTTATTTACGTTAATTCATCAATACAAATTAAAATTTTACATTTTATACTATTTCGTGTATGTAATGCTTTTACAATTATTAGAATTACTTTTCCTCGCCTTTTTTCCGGTCTGAGAAATATAAAAAAAAATTAAATTGCAATAACGAATGATGATAATATTACAAAACACATTTAGTTCTTACCTTGTATTCAATAGGCGCAGGATCATCAAAAGGGTCTCTTCGATTTTTAAATTTCTTTTTACCAACTTTAGCAGATTTAAGTTTCTCTTTACTGTAATCGAAAGCTTGAAACCCAGCCAAATCTTCTTTCTTAATTTTCTTCTTTGGCCCTCCTTGTAATCCTTTTGCCTTTCGTTTCTTCTTTGTCTAAAACAAATACATTTAATGATTTTATTCCAGACAAAATCCAAATAAATGGCAAACCTGTGGCAGCATTTTCCTTATTGGTTGCCGTTCATCTACGTCTTCATCTTCTTTCGAAGCTGGAACTGATCCAGTTTCATCGACACTCGTATTTGCAGTTTCCATCGGGGTCTCTGTTTTGGTCTTTTCTTCGATCACTACTTCAGTTGGCTGAGAAGATTTCATGGCAATGTACTAAAAAAATAAAAAATTATTTAAAAATTATTCTGTCATTTTTCTCTTTTTTAAAATATAAATTATTCTTAATATTAAACTTACTCTTTGATAAGGTGTAGAATTGTTTGACAATGAAAATGAATTCAATACAGCGATGTATTTTTCATTCATCTCATTTTCCGATTCGTCATCACTAGAAACAAAAATGTCAGGTTCCGATTTCAATTCAATACGTTTAGGGGACCGCCGTGACTTCAAATGCGGTGCTAAAATAAAGATTTTTAGAGAAAAATTCTAAATAAATTTATTTTCATGTCAACCTACAATTGCTCGTAACATTGTCGTTATTCAAGTGCGAAAAATCGTGGGGACAAAGCAATGGGTTCTCCAAATCAATTTTCTGCTGAGTCTGAACCAAATTCATTTGCAATTGTTGACTCTCCACCTGAAAATTTATCAATTTTTAAAATAAAATGAAATTTCACGTGGATTAAAATTTAAAAAAAATCATACTTTAACCAAGGGCATGGTCATTGCGTTAGTGACAATCATATGAAGATCGTTCACATGTTGCCGTACTAAAGGTGGAGTAGGAGTACAGCAGGCAGATATTCCTTCTTGCTCACGAGGCATTTCTTCCGCTATTTGCAGCAGCATGTGATTCGGTAAAACGTACCTACAACATTTAAATTATTTTAATTAATATGGAAAACCAAGAAATCTGAAAACAAAACTTTTAATTTTACCCAATGGATTCATCATTGATTCGAGCAATATCATCTCTCCATTTATAGAGTTCTTTAAGAACTTGCATTTGTCGGGAAGTAAATAATTTCTTGCTTTTTTCGTACAAAGCTATGTGCGCATCATCGGTAAGCACGGGTTTTTCGTAACGCTGAAAAAGAATAATTAATTAATTAATTAAATAAATAATCAATTTAATATATCCATTTTAAATAAAATAGTTACTTCAAGACAAAGTTGTCTACTCCTTTCTAAAATAGATAAAAGTAAATTGTTTTGCTTGTTGCCTGAAGTAATTGATTCGTTTTTTAGCATGTCGTAAATATACAGTAAGTAATGAGTGTCCTCTCGTGCATATCGCATCATATTTTCGGGTAAAGGTCTGAAAATGAAACAAAATTTTACAATTTACCTGTTCACAGGGAAAAAATTAATCAATTTTTACCTCATTCTCCAGTCTGCTAATTGATACTGTTTATCAGCTGAAACTTTGCAGTAAAATTTCAACATAAAAGCGAGTGAGCAACTACTGAAGTTAAGAACACGACATGCTTGACCAGTATCGAACATATTGACGATGTATAATCCTAAATCTCTCTGCAACCATTCTATGTCTCTGTCTGCTCCGTGTAAAACCTATAAAATAACATTTTTTAATTATTTTAATCATTAATTACAAATAAACATCTGAAAACTAACTTTAACGATCTTAGGATCCGTAAAAACTTCATTCAAAACTTGTAAATGACACCTCAGTTCCAAGGTGTCGATAATGTAATCTTTCAAACGTGTAGACAGCTGCATTAGACACGTAATGCCTTGATAAGTTCTGTAAGAATGATGTTCTAAATCGATCGCTAACTCTTTTTGGTCCCTAAGTTCGTTCATCAGTAACGTTAATTGCTCTGGCTTGTCGATGTAAACTAATTCCGTATCTTCTAACGATTTTGGAATTTGTGGAGTAACAGTTGTCAGTTGTTCTGGACGCGGTTTAAAACGTTCCAACTCACATTCGTACGGATGGCTAAACCTAATAGTTAAATAAATTCATTAAATTAATTGCTTAATTAATTAATTTTAAATTTGCTTAATATTTACATCAATCCGTTCTTCGTTGGTTCTAAAATAATTGCAAGCGGTCGTATAGAATTTGGTTTTTCTTTAATTATCGGTTGAAATGGATTGGCTGTGTTGTCGATTTTGTCAGAAAATTTCAATTGTGGTCGAACAATATTTTTAGCGGTTAAAAGCGAATAATTTGAAGTTGATGGATCGGGTGCAGCCTAAAAAAATATATATAAATGTTTTTTTTAATATTGGAAAAAATAATTTTACAGCGTTAATAATTAACTACCTTTCTGTTCCAACTGGTACGAATAAATGTCTTGGCATTTCCACTAGCCAATGCTAAAATTGGAGTCAGTTTCTTTTTGCCAGAAACTTCGTCGAGTGATAACCCCTAGAAAAAGAATTATTCGTTTTTATTAATTTATTAAACGTTAAGGTCAATTTACATCCAATCTTACGATTTTTTCTAGTAGCAAGTCGTTCACTTCGGATAACAAATCGACTTTGTCGTCTAAATCTAAAGAATGTAAATTTCGTCTAATTGCCTGATGTTTCATAACTTCGGTCATTCTGTAAAATTAAATTAAATGATAAGTAAATTGTAAAAATCCAACGATTTCATTTTTAATTTACAGATGCAAGAGTTGATCCCCCTGTTTGGCTATCATTTCTTTTACTGGAATCGAAGGATCTGTTATCGAAGTGCCAACAGTTACTGTTTTCACACATCGTTGAATTGCGTTCACCGTGGCTTGAAGTGTGGCCTAGAGAATTATAAATAAATGGTAATGTTGTTTGGAAGATATAAACAACTTTTGAAACGTACCTTTGAAAACTGAGATACATCCTCGTAATTATCAACAAAATTTGATGGTTCTTCCATTCTTAAAAGCGTAAAATATATGTAGTATATGAATGCTTTAAGTATATGAAATCTTTCTTTAAATTCACTTTAGTGAACGAGTCGACAAATTTAAAGGGATCATATAAAATTCATGTGGAAAATAAAAGGCCCACGATCTTATCAAAACGTGGTTTTTTCCGTCATTGATGACTGCACGTGACTGCAGCCCCGAGATTTTCTCTCTTCCGCCATTTTTAAAAAATGATAAACTAAACCATCAGTGTCACCTGGTGTCAAAATACGAAATAATTCAGGAAAACGTTTTGTCATATATTTGCAGTAAGTCGCCGACATTTTAAGAGTTTGTTTTTATCACTCCGCATTCCGTTTTTGCTTTTATTATCGATGGCTGCAAGACGACAAAGTCGATTAACCGATTATTTTGATATAAGATGTTCAGTGAAAAAAGATATTCTCGAAATTAAAAATTTACTTTTGTCAAAATGAAGGGATGGTTAAATGTTAAATGTAAATAAATTTATTTCGTGCTTACAAGTTAGTGATGATAATAAACAGTTTAAAATGAATTTCGACAATCGATTACTTTAAATTTTTTTATTAAATCCATGTGAAATTTACAAATATTCTTATTAATTATGAAAATTTTAAATACAAGCGTGATCCTCTCATTCGTCCACTTGTTCGTCCGACGACTCGTCCTTTAAAAGATCCTGTATAAAAGAAAAATATTAAAAATGATGAGATGGAAATAAAAACAAAAAAACTCACATTGATCATCTTATCCATTAATTCGACACGGAATACCAACTTCATCAACCGCAAATTGTCCTCCTTCAAAACATTGAGACAACAGTCTAACTCAACATTTTTGTTCAACCCTTCCAATAACGCGAGTCGTCGATCTTCGGAAATTTCTTGCCAACTACCAGCACTACTTTTGATCGAGTTTTTCCTGTATTCTTCGCTCTCCCGTTTTTCAGCCACAGGTTTCTCATTCCCGTCTAGAGGTTCGATGGGTTCATCCGGAACCTCTTGGTAAAATTCTCCCAAATATTCCTTTTTTAAGAAGCAAATAAAGAAAATTATTTATTTTTAAAAATAAAATTAAAAAAAAAAATTACTTTAAGTAGTTCTTTTAAACTATCATGGCGGTCTGCTATTTGTTCCAAGTATTCGTTTATATTTCTTAGATGATCAATTTGATGGCGTAACTGTAAAAAAATAAAAAGGTCATGTTAGATTATAAAATTAATTTAAAAAAAATACCATTTCGTTTTTTTCCAACGTTTCTTCTGCCACTAATTCCAGGTAAGCATCAGAAACGGTATCTAGAAAAAAAAATATTTTTTTTTGTTGTAATTTAATTTAAGATTAAATGCTAACAGATCCATTACCACAACACAAATCCTTGGCCGTGAGTTGTGGTTTTTTCTTCCCACAATTTTTTCCATCGTTCTTTTGGACAACATTCTCTTTTTCACTTGCAGTCTTTGGCTTTTTAAAGTCATTGATGTCATCCTTTACTTTTTTAACGATACTGTAGTTTTCTATTTCGCTCGCGTCGTCGCTTTTTACGACGATGCAACTTCCTACCATATTCGCCCTCGAAGCCGATACGGGTTGAAATGCGCTTGACTTTAAAGTGAAAATCGTTAGATTTTTTAATGTTTAAAGAGATAAACGATAATACTTACGGCTGCAGAGGACATAACGCACTTGATCACTTGCAACTTAACACAATAACAACTAGACCACGAAAAGGTAGGCCCATCGTGGTGCGCAGATTGGAAAATTTTTGCTCTTCTGCACATATCTACGTCACAGCGCATTACAAATACATAGCCTGGGTTCTTTCGTTTAGTCCTCGGAGCCTGCTCCGAGAACTCCGAGATCCAAATTTCCGTTTTTTAACTTCAGAGCGATAGTCTCTGAGCAGTCTCTGTTGTCGTTTTTTTATTGCTCGGAGACTGCTCGGAGTCTTCTCTATTGACTCCGGCTTCGGATTAGGAGCTCAGGGAGAATTTCCCATAATTCCCTTTTCCAAAATGGAGTCAATGTAGGAAAAATGGCGGCTTTCAAGTGTTCCATTACTAGATTTTGAGAAAACCCGAGTGAAAAACGGAATTTCTCTTTGGTTTTTGGTGTTTTTCACCAAATTTTCAGGGGATTTCATGCAGAAAAGTGAGGAAACACTACTTTTTGTTTCTATTTTTACTCGTAGTTCCAAATATATCGTAAATATTTGGGAACAAGTTTTTTTTTTGTTTTTTCTAGTTACCACATGGTTACAGACCATGGTCGCCATGGTTACAGTGGCGATGAGGCCATTTTGAGAGATTTTTGTATAAATTATTTAATTTCTAGAGATTTTCGGGATTTTTATGGATTTCTGGGATTTGGGAACATTTTATTGCATTTATTTACAGATTTAATGGATTTAGTCATTAAGGATTTGGGATTTTCATGAGATTTTGACAAGGATTTTGTTGAATTTGTCGCCATGACACACTGGAGCGCTCCATGTCGTTCGAGATCGCAGATCTCTCGGAGCTTGCTCTGTTCTGCTCTGATCATGTGACCCGAGTTCTCCGATCGCGGTGCTCGGAGGACTAAACGAAAGAACCCTCGTGTTTTATGCTTACACATACACGGTACGCCAATAGGAAAAAGTGAGGGAAAAAGTTACGATCTGCGGCAGCACTCTGGTGGGAAAATATTGCATTTCTCGATATATTTATTTTCTATTTTAATTAATTTTAATTTACTATCTGAAATAATAAAATATAAATATAAATATAAATAATTAATATTAAAATATTTCTAAAAATTAAAAAAAATCGAACTCTTCTCACCTCTTTATTTCAATTTGTCATCATGACCTTGTATAGCGACGAGAAGTTATATTATAGCGACAGATAACTGTCAGGGATTTTTTGTATGTTTGTTTCTGAACTCCTTTTTTAATTTTTATGTTCTTGTGGATTTATGAAAATACGATAGGTATCTCGGAATGTTTATTTTTTTTTTAGTAATGGCGAATCCCTTGAGTCTCTGGCCAGCAGACCGACTAAAATTCTAAAATTACTAAAATTAGCTATTTCTAAATTATACCATAAATCATGTACATATTTATGTCTAAAAATAAAAACATCTATTTTTCCATACAATTTTACGGATCGATATCGCCATCTATCGTGGTTTTTTCAAATTTCGCATTTTATTTCCTTTTCCGGTCGGTTCCCGTAACGATGGGAAGCCTCTACGGTCAGGCGCACATTTTAAGTTTTTGGATATTGCAGAAGAAAGAAATTTGTATCAATGTGTAGAAAAATAGAAAGTGTAAAATTTTGTAAAGGGATGAAATGATGACGGCCGAAGTAAGTAATACATTTTAAAACATTAATTTAAGAAATTAGGTTCATCACTCACAGCATCTCCTCCTCCGTTAACCCTAACGTCAAATGGTATTGAAATTTTAGCGTAGATTTCACTTCCTCTCGTAGAACCTAGAAACTCCATAACGAAAATTACGATCGAAACACGCCATCTACAGTAAAAACAAACCCAATAGACACGCAATATTTACTTTTATCAAACGGTAAGTGAACTCCAATCGCATCCCACTGCACGTGAACGAATTTATTTAAACCCAAACTTTAATAACCCACAAAAACAACACACGGTAGCTTTAAAAAAAAAAACCTAATTTTATTCACGTAACACACGTTTCTAACGCACAATTTAAAAAAATTTCTAAATTTCCTGGGATTAATTTCTATACTTTACTCCTTAATCGAACTTCACACCCAAATCTTCGACAATTTTCAAGAGCAAAACAAAAATCCTCGACAGAATGTAGAATTTTAAAGCAAAAGAAAAAAAAACGGAAAATTAATCATTAAAAAAAAAAAAAAAAATCCATATCGGAAAAAACGTAAGAAATCACGGCCTTAAAAAATCGAACCATCGACATGATTTCTTGTTAATTTTAATTAAATGATAAGTAAAAGAAACGGGAAAGATGGGGAGAAAAATGTTCTTCAAAGTTCTCACCTTGAGTTGTGAGAGTAGGAATGGACCCGCGAATATAGGTCACTGTTTTTCCCCACCCTCCTTCGATATGGACTGACCCTTTGCTGCCAGTGTGGCGTACAGAACGCTGAACGAACGCTCCATCCTCAACCCCAGTGTCGAGGAACGAAGCAATTTTCGTATATTCCATCAAATTCGACTGCAACCAGCTTATTTCAATTATGCTCTCGTTGCGTAATATCAATTGCAAGATTTGAAGTTGCAATAGTGGCTGCACGGCGTTCTTGGTGTGTGCAATCATTTTTCTAACCCACTTCCGTGTGTGGGAGGAGGAGGTGGAGGAGTATGAAGGTAGAGATAGACTTGTTTTGATGCTGGATGATATTTTTTTTTTGCACCAGTAGTTACATGTGATCCGATCCAATGCCGAGTTTAGTGCATCGTTTTTTTTTTTTAATCAATTTTTCTTTGGTGATTTTAGGGCTCTAGGCAACGGCCTTATAAAGTGTGGAGCGCAGATCGCACAGTTCGCAAAGGAGTCACTGCCAGCAACATCCAAGAACTCGTGGGCAAAGGTAGAAAGGGTTGAAGTTTGTTGGAAATGCGTTTTTTGTTTGTTTTTAATGTATTTTTTTAATTTTAATTTTGTTTTTAAGGGAAAATGAAACTTACGCTTCAAGAATCAGATGTTTCCGTAGTTCTAGAAAGTGATGGAACAGAGATAGATGATGACCGTTATTTCCAGATGCTTGAGGATAATACAATATTTGTCTTTCTAAGGGTGGGCGAAAAATGGTATCCGCCTGGAGTAGAGGCTATAAGGGCAGGTAAAATGGAAATGCATTATCAGTCGCTTTTTTTTAATTATTATTATTATTAAATAATATTTTATAATTTTTTTGTTATTTTGTTTTTTTTTTGTATGATTTGCATTAAAGTTTAAATTTCTTCATTTCTTTTTATTAAGTTTGATTTTTGTCTTGCTTTTGTGACTCGTGTTAGTACCGCACTTTGATATTTTTTTTTTTTTTTGGTTTTTAAAATTTTATCTTTATTATTTTATATTATTTTTTTATTTTTTTTATCTTCTGAATGAAATTTCATTGGCCTAGATCATTGGTTGTTTGGTGTGGAATGTGACAAAGTGGCCCTATGTGGTTTCCAGCTATCCACGCCATTCCACGTATTGTGTGCGACGCCATCAACACGTTGGAGTTAATCGACGAAGCCCCTTCATGGAAGATAATGGATAACCGAGGTCGGATCACGGTCGTATTAAACTGGGATCAGCGCGAAATCCGCAAGATCACGGTGGGTCATCCGCGTCGCTCGCCCACCGTCCGAGAGGTACATCGAATATTCCCGGAAGAAGGCGCCGCAGAACGCAAGAGTCCCATCACCATCACTACGAAAATAGAAAGTCTCGACCACGAAGACGGCGTTTACCACGACCGATTCGGGAAGAAGGTGACGACGATCAACGACGTGTCACCCTCGTCAGGACCGAGCGTTCGTGTTCAACCAGTCATAGTGGAGCATCGAGCAGGAAGTCCGGACGGGAGCATGGTGTGCGATTTCCACTGTTGCGCACTACACGAAGAAGGCGGGAGAATCCACGTGACCAAATCGTCGGTGGCCACGTCGCCCATCCAGGAACAACCCGACGTGGCGGTTCGCCGTCCTTCGCCCAAGGGGACGCACGTGCGATTTTTAGACGTTCACGTGGAGCCGCGCGCACCGGACAAGGAGAATTCGTCGGAATCGGACACAGAGAACACGCAAGCGGAAGACGAGCAGATGAGCGAGCGTTACTTGCTTCTCGTCGATCAGTTGTCACTGGAACAGAAACATCATCTCAACATTAAGGACATAGGAGTCATCTTGGAACGACTCAGCTCAAAGATCGTGGACGTGGAGCGACTGGAACGTGAAAAAGAAAGCGACGACGTGCACAACTGGACCATCAAAGCGACCATCAAGGGCGAAGTTCTGCGCGAGATCGGAGTCATTTATAACGGCCATTATTATGGCATTTCGGAGCATCCGGGCTATTTTTGAACGCGTCGAAAGCTTAGGGCAAGGTTACGAATCCAGTGCTAATTAGGCCTAAACCGTAACGAAGGTTTAATTAGTCTACGAAGACTCTTGGTTGTTGGCCCAGTGTTTGGAGTCGCATTTTGTGCTTTTCTGTCTCAGCTGCCAACATATCATTGAGAAGGCAAACAGGGCGTAGTCGATTTTTTTAGTTACTTCATTTTACTGGAGTTAAACAAAAAAAAAATTATATGACATACCGTAAAAAAAAAAAAAAAAAAAAAAAAACGTTGATTTTTTGGGAAGGATTTTTAACCTTGCGATAGATTGAGAATGAATTAATTTTCCACGTTTTTGATCTTTAGCTAGAGAACGATCGTTAAGTAGCGGCTCCCAAGTCCTCCGGGCCAAGACTTTAGTCGGTGATGGCGGCGTTGGATGCGGAAATCGCGTCCACTCTTCCATGCTCATCAAGGAGCATGTTCTTCATACTGCCATCTTGTTATTTTTGTGCAGCTTGACTGCCAACTTTGCCATAGTTAGACGGTTGTTCAAAGACAAAAAAAATTTAGTGTTTGTTATTTATCAAAAGAAAAAAAAAAGTTTTGGACCAGGGTTGGTTGGTTGATTATTTATATGGGAAATGTTGCATTCGTCCATTCGTTGCTGCTTGGACTTCAATTTGAGGTTTCCTGGGTTTTTTGCTCGAAATCGAAACACGGTGTAATAGTGTTTGATGGACTCGGGTCTGTCATTTTTTTTTCTTTTTTCGAGCTTTTATTATTATTATGATTATTATTATTAATTATTAATTCCTGTTTTTAATTTCTCTTCTGTGATTTTTGTCCATCGTCCATTTGACATTGAATCGTGTCGGATTTTTTAGCTGGAATGCAAAACGGTGCATTTTATTCTTTTCAAAATGTTCGTGTTTCCATTTTTCTCGTAGGAGACAATCAGGCGTAAAACATGCGGCTGGGAGTTCCTTGGCAGCTGCTAATTGGATTTATTTTCAAATAATTTGTTTATATATATAAATTTCCATTTTATTTTTCATTTCCGTAGCTTGTTGCAAGTCTTCTTCTCTTCCCTCGTCCGTCGTTTGGTCGATCCCCAACGTCTCGAACTTTTAAGTTTTACAATTTTAATGTTTGCACCTATGGTTGATTCTGTATCGAGTGGTGGCTTGTAATGAGTAATGTCAGATGCCGTTGGGAATTTGAAAAAAATTCAAAAAAATAAAATAAATATAAATAAATAAATATTTTTTTCCTATATATTACTGTGAATAATATAATAATAATTATAATAAATAATAATAATAATTATAATAATCCCAAATATATCCAAAGTAGGCCTATAACAAACCATTGGATGGTATGGATACGATTAAATTAAATTAAATTAAATTAAACAAATAAAAGCAAACGTTTGGTATTTTTAATGATCGGAGAAAACCAGAACATCTTCGCCATTTAATCGTACTACCAATCGTTTGTTTTCGTTTGCATCTATTCCCCGAGCTTACTGACAATACACAGTACAAAATTCTTGGGCTGGTGTATGTTACTTTTTTCCCCTTAGATTTCGATGTCGGCTAATAGCGTTTGATATTTACACTAGTAGATACAGCGGCTGAATGTTTTGGTATGTGAATTCCATTCAGCATTCGTCAAACTGTATATAATGACCAAAAAAAATTAGATTAAAAAAAATTGTCTTATTCCTAGTACGTCACACGTGGGTCAATTTTAATTTAAAAAATGAGTCAGTTACATTTTCCTGTTTTTATTATAACAAACGTAGAAATCATTCAACTGCCTCGTATCCCAGATTACTTGTTGTGGCGTAGTTTTGGATTTTTCAGAAAAAAAGAAGAATGAGTAACTGACTTTGGAAAGGGGGACTGGCATCACCAACTCGATTCCTCAGCCCCTATCCAATTTATTTCAGTTTATATTAAATTCTCGATCAGTTCGGAGTATTTTTTTTGGTTTTCTTGTCTAATCCAATGGTAATAGCAATTTTTATCGTACAAAAAAAGAAATGTTTGGCAAGAAATAATATTTTTCTGGTTTTTCTATCGTTTCGTTTGGTTTCTAAATGCTCAACAGTTATCACATGATTGTGAGAAGAGTGATCTTAATCAGTTTGTCATGTACATCACTGCCAATTGAATTCCTCAATCCGTTGGTTGATTGGTTGTTTGTTTGGAGAGGGGCAGGGATGCTGCTGTCCTTCTCTTTATTTCCTTAAGGTGTGAATGCGTCGACGAGAAAATGACTCGAGTGAATGAATGATGATGTGTGAAAAAAAAATAGTGAATTTGGTAATAAACATTATTGATTATAATTATTATTATTATTATTATCATTATTATTACTTGGTCACTTTAGATAATGAATCATGTCATGATTAAGTGGCCAAATTTCTTATTACTTAATGAAGTATTGGTAAAAAAAAATAAATATAAATAAATAAATAAAAAAGAAATGCATTTATCACATGTTAATGAGCAGCTGCGTGCTGAAATTCCTCTCTTTTGTACAGAAAGCTATAAAATAATGAACTTCTGCTCTTTGTTGTTATTACTCTACAATGTTTATTATGCACTTTTAACTTGTGATCATGTTAGAAATGTTTTCCATTTTGGTTTTCAAAACTTGAAAAGTTTGCTTTGAAAACTTTGTTCGAAAAACATTAAAAATAGTTGACAGCCCTTTGCTTGCTTTTTTTTGTTTTTGTGTTTAATCGTTTCATGATTTGATTAGAAAAATCTCCGACTTTTAAATTAGTGGTCACGATTTTATAATTTTTTTTTATTACACACGATTTTGCAATCGAATGGTCAAAAACTCCAAGACATCCGATTCGTTGATTATGCAATTTTTTTTATAAATTTAATATGATAAGACTTCTGCATGATCAGACTGAATTTGTAATTAGATGCCTTTTATATTTTTTTTATAATTTTATAATTAATTAAATAATTATCTTATACATTAAAAAATTTTAATGGCTTTATTTAAATTGCTAATTATATTATATATAATCTAATTATCACATTGCAATCGCTGAAAAACTTCGTTCAACATTTGATTACAAAGTGCAGCGTAAGGATTAAGCTGAACCAAGGCGGATTTAGCAAAGGAACTGCCCAAATGTGAGGCCGCTTCAAAGTCCGTTTTCGCATCTTCGCACCGACCTTTCAAACGATAGATAAGGGCCCTTTGACATAAAGCCTCTCGAGCGACTCGGCCACGACCATTGCTCAATCTGATTGCTTCATTCAGGTCGTCGAGGGCAGCTGTAAATGGAATTTAATCAAAGATAATCAGTCATCATTTGGTGGTGGTTCCAGATTACCGTCGACGTTAGAATTGAGGCGATGGGCTTGAGCTCTGTTGTTGTAAGCTGACGCATTCCCGGATGGAGATAATTCGATGGCTCGTGTAAAGTATTCTATCGAATGAATGAAATCACCTGATTCGGCTGCGTTTACACCGTCCAATTCCAACTGATGTACCGTTTCTGACAGTTCCAATTCTGCTGGCACGTCTAAAATTAATAAATAAATAAATATAAAAAATAAAAAAAAAATATTGATAAAATAAATATTTTTCTTAATTTGTAGCGTTTCAGTTGTAATGCCTACCCCCATTTTCAATATTTGCTGTAGCTTCTTCGTCTGGACATTCGTCGATTGGGGCGAGATGGCCGAATATCGCTTCCAAAACAGCACGATCGTTAGCAGACGACATCTGGAGCAACTACGAGACGAGATTGAAACGAGACGTGAATAGCATGCGATCTCTTCATCATGGCCTACTAGATTGACGGATGTGTAATTTCCTTTTATAAAAACCAGATTTTATTTGCACCTCACATAAAATAAATTTTATTTCATAAAAATATATTTTATTCACAAAAATATCGTAAGGATTTAACATAATGTTTTAATTAAAAAAATAATTTCGACCACGACCCCTTAGTTAAGACGAGGCGTTGAAAAATCTTCATCTTACAAAATGGCCGACGATAACGACGACGATGTGTGTGACAGTTGGGAAGATATGTTGGACAATAATGTAAGTTTAAATAAAGTGTGTGGACAAACAATATTAGAATATTAATTCCTACAGGTTCAGGTTTTTAGAAATTAGATAAACCAATTTCCTCGATTAATTTGGGTGATTAAGTTTGATGCTAATAGTAATGTGGGTGGGAATAGACGAACAAAAAGCTATATTTAGTTTTGATTATTGTGATAGAAAGTACCTAAAATAAGTACTGTCGCCAAATGTTGTGCAGGTACTGGAAGAACAATTGAAAAAGATAACACCGCACTCAATGCCGGACGATGAAAAAATCGAGTAAGTTATAAATAGTTACTGTTATGTGAAGCACATTAATCTAAACACGTGTTTTTTTTCTACCCGATTTTTTTTTTTTTATTTTCAATATGAATAGATTGTCATGTGGACAGAACGTTTACGTAGGCCCGATGATTCTTCAAGAAGACACGGGACGAACTCCATACTCACCACCAGAACCACAAGTGAAAATATTAAAAAGACCAACAAACTCTGCGTATCACCATCAACACGACGCCAACAGCGGTGCAACTGCCACAAACACGACGCAATCAGCCATGAAAAATGTCACATTAGTTAGTTCAATACCGACAAATGCTCTCGTAAACGGGGAAAGGATGACAAAACAACCCGTCAAGAGTCTACAACAGAGAGAAGCAGAATACGCAGAAGCAAGATTAAGGATTCTCGGATCAGCAAAAAGCGAAGAAGAAATAGCAGAAGAGAGGTTGAAATCGTTTTTTTTTAATGACTGAATTTACATCTTATTTTTTTTAATCGTAGTTTTAATTTACAGGTTGGCCAAATTAGGCCTAAATTCACACCCAGAAATCGCAATCCGTGGACTCCATCTAGGACAACAAGATCAATCGAGTAACAACATAGTACGACAACCACGTGGTCCCGATGGAACGTCAGGATTCTCGTTAAAACGGTAGCAGCAGCCGAAGATACGATAGAAACTTATAAAACATACTCAAGTGACTGCGCGCTCTCCAATGGACACTGGAACATCTGAAATTGGGAGGCGTATAAATTCGGCTAAGGCAAGGATGCATTGCTGCGTCCGTTCCAAATGCACGATTGATGCAAGTTTGTTGGACGTAGACGCAGCTTTGGTCATATCAGCTTCTTATGCTTAGTGCATGTGCTCGTCCATTTGACGGCTGACGGAACGGAAACCATCCATTTGGTGATAAATTGTACGCATCCCTTTGTGCTACAGGAATCTATTTTTTGCTGGGACATATATTTTGACAAATTATGTATTTACTATTCTTGTACAAGGATTAAATGGCGTTAGTTCCTAGAGGTGTTGGCTTGAAAGCTAACCTAAATGCAGAAAATGTGTTTTATTCGGAGCACGTGAGATCTATTTTTTACAATACACCAATTTTTCTTATTATAAGTATTATTATTATTATCATTGTTATTATTGTTACACACGTTGTTGTATATACAGAAAAGCCATCGATATATTTCATACTGAAGGTACATCGACTGGCGCAAATATTTTCTTAGCAATAACAAATATTTAAGATTCGTTTGTATTCAAATACATTTTTTTTAAAAATAAATAGAAATGCTTAATCGCTTGTAACAATTTCGTATGTCGTAATTTGAAACTTTATGAGTAAAATTGCAATAATCGATGTATCTACAGTATACATACAACATTATAGAATTAGTTGCCTAATACATTAGCTTACAAAAATTGTTCCAAAGAAGCCACGTCTTTTTTTTTAAATTTAATTATTCTTATTATTATTATTAATATTTAACAATTATCATTATTTATTTTTTTTTGTAATTCTCAGTCGAAAATATAATTACTAGCCATTCTGAGAAAGGGACGCTTCTCTTAAAAATAGTTTTGTTTCTGAAACGTGGTGGCAACAACATCAACAAGCAGTGGCATAGTATAGAACTTTTCATGAATTAATTTTTTTTTATACATAAACAACATGAAGCAGTTTTTAAAATACACAATCGTTAACTACTTCTAAGTTTTTTTTTGCGTTGAGAAAGCTAAAATTGTCCTGTGATAGAAACAAATAGAAAAAACAAGCGGATGCGGGACACCATTCGTAAAAGGGAAAAAAATTTTGTTGTGCTTTTTCTCAAAAAGGCACTTGTTATGGAAAATGTTTACATTCGTGCTTTATACTCAGTAATTTGAATCGATGGGGGAATCGGACAAGAAGATAAAATGTCGATTTTTGGGAGAGAAAAAGAAAGGCACCCGTCTCCAAAGCGCAAGAGCGAACATTTAAGAAGCGGACAAGAAACTTTTATATAAATTTTAGGGGTCGTCTTTTTTTTTTAATTTTAAATTTTATTTTATTTATTTTATTTTTTTTTGCTTGTGGTTTAGTTTTTCAGAGGAGTCGACCCGTTTATCATGAGAAGGCAAAACATTCTCGTCTGAAAAAGGGTGAAAGAGCTGCCATCGTGCAATCGTATTTGTAATACTGAGTGAAATTCGGGCCGACATCACTCGCGAAGACGAAACAACATTCAATCAACCCCGTTCAAAGTATATATATACAAATTAAAAATGAAAACGTGTGACAATGACGGAACGGTGAGTTGATGGTTTTGAATCAACGTTCTACTTGGTCGTCAAAATCGTGACGAATTCTGGAAAAATATAAAAAAAGAATTAAATTTTTTTTATGGTTTTTTTGTTACCTATATCTTCCGGTATCAAGAAATAAAAAATATTTAATTCCCACAAAATAGTAATAAGATTGTTATCTTAGTATTTCACCTCGAGGGTAAAGTAATTCCGCAGTAGAGAACCAAAACAGTAAAGTTACTAACGATATTATTTTTTAAAATGGTTTTCGAGATAACACGTGAACTTTGCCAGATTTAAAATCAATTTTACTTTTTTTAATATCTTTTTATTTTTTTTTATTTTTCAGGTTTTTAAAAATTCATACAGACGATAGTGCAAGGTGTGATGCGAGCAGTGGAAAATGACAGTTTCCATTAGCAGTTATGCTTTTCGTTTCGGTGAAAGATTTTTATCAGATTAAAAATGTCAACCTTGTCTTGTTGTAAAAGGCAAGGGTTAATACAAGTCAGTGTTATAAGGTACTTTTACAATTTTGCAATTGCAATTGTGCAAAGTGGTATTCGTATTCATTCATATGCTGGCATTCATCCAAAATCTTTAACGTCAATTTTTTTTCTTCTTTATTTTATTATTTTTTTTGTTGACATCGCATGTCATCTCATCAAACAAGGATTTGAATGTCTGATTTTTGATTTTTGGATTATATTTTTTTTCTCTTATTTATAACCTAATTTTAATTTTTTTTTCCAACTCAAACCTAATTATGTTTTCGAATTTCGAGAGGGAAACCTAATTTTCTTTGCAAACAAACTTTAAAATTAAAAAAAAATAAATTAAATCCATACCTTCGTAATTAACACGACCGTCGCCATCGATATCGGCTTCTTTGATCATATCATCAACCTCTTCATCGGTTAGTTTTTCACCCAAACTTGTCATGACGTGACGTAGTTCAGAGGCGCTGATGAAGCCATCGCCATTCTTGTCGAATACCCTACGGTTCGTAAAACAAATATCTCTTTAACTTAACGATCGAACTCATTTTTTATCACCCAGAGGAAAAGGGAAAAAAAAATTACCTGAAGGCTTCGCGCAACTCCTCTTCACTATCAGAATCCTTCATTTTTTTGGACATCATTTGTAAGAATTCGTTAAACTCGATAGTTCCATTTCCTGGAAAGGAAATTAGAAAAAAAATCGACGTGCTTTAATGCCTACTCTCTCTCGCTTGCTCCGACTTCAATTTATTTTATTTAACCATACCGTCTACATCGACTTCATTAACCATATCCCTCAGCTCATTTTCACTAGGTCGCTGGCCAAGTGAACGCATGACCACACCCAATTCCGATGTAGTAATAGTGCCATCCTCATCTTTGTCGAATAACATAAAAGCCTCTTTGAATTCTGCACACACACACCAAAATTAAATAACAATTTAATGTAAAGTTTAATAAACAGGTTATTTAAGGGCGCTGCATGCCAGCCATACCTGCGACTTGATCCTCTGTAAGTCCATATTCCGACTGTAATGAAAGTGTTAATAATGAGTGAACGAGTTAATAGCAAATGGGACATAACCAGATGTCATCGTGTATAGGTAAACTATGTTATGTCATGCTGGGTGTCCTAACTCAATGACCCACTTACCATACAGGAATCAAGAGGATTAAACACGCTACACTCTACACGTGCACAAATTGGCATTCAAACATCCATTTTACACATTCTGCTGATTGAAGCGACTGCATCTGCAATGCGCAACAGGCTTTCCTAAAATATACATTGACTAATATAACACATGAATCCCAGATCATGCACCTCTCCCCTAGCCCCACATTCGGGCTAAAAAAAGAAGTAGAAGAAGGAGAAGAAGAAAGACGTTGTTGTTGTTGTTCTCACCAGATTAATGGTGACAATGAGTTCATAGTGTTTCTGTTGCGCTTGCCGTTTAGATTTCTTTCCTGGATATCCTTTGGGTGGTGGTGCCTTTTGAGCTCCCTTTTGTGCACCTTTCTGTTGGGCTTTTGACCCAGATCCCTTAGTCGGGGTCTTGGGCGGTGCCTTGGAGCCTGCCTTTTGGGCCGCCTGCAATTTGGCCCCTGTTTGGCTTTTGGGCAGCTCGACGGGCGCCTTGTTGCGGGCCTGCAAAAGTATAAAGCAAATCGACTCTTTGAAATCATCAATTTCTCACTCGTACAAATATCGTTCACCCCCCACTCACGCCCTGGCGGGGACGAATGACAAATTGACGAAGCATCGTCCAGTGTTCGGGCAACAAGTCCAAGGAGCCGAGTGCCAGATCGATGGCATTTTTAATCCATGCGAGTGAGCGATTGGCAAATAGTTAGTTGCAAGCACTTCCTCGCTCCTGGGAGATCCCAGAATCACGTGATGAATGAGGAAGAATAAAGGAAATCACGAACACTCACACAAACACAAGGCACAGGCATACGAATAACGAAAAAAAAATATAAAGAAAATAAAAAATCATAAAATGATAAAAAAAATAAAAAATAAAATCAAGTTAGAAATCAAAGGAAAAGTGAAATAAAAGTGTAATAAGAAGATAGTATAAAGATGGAACGAGGCCATACTCAAGCCGCTTCCAAGAAAAATAACGGTACGGAAGGGATTGAGGAGAGTGGAGAAGGGAGCAACCAAAAAAAGTTGCTCTAGAATGAATTGGCCCGCACGTAGCGCTCCAAAAAGATAATGGTTAAAGTGCGGTGAGAGGCACGTGCAAAAATGGGCGATACATTGAGCCACAGCAGCGGGGAGAGGCAGAAGAGCACGTACCCGTCGCTGGCTGTTTCGACGCATTATGGAGCCGAGCACACCTGCCATGATTAAAGATGGCAACGCCGACTCAAAACAGATGAGGACTGCGAAGATGTGGATGAAGAAGATCGGCACTCGAAGAACACTCGCTGATGTTCACAGGATCGGCTGCCACTCGCACCCAACGGGCCTAAGCACACAGCACACATGGTCTATTTAAGCCTTTGTCGATACCCCCCAATAAAAATAGGAATAAAACTATATAATCAAAGAAAAACTTGAATTTTTTTATACATATGTGCAGAATTAAATGAGAGATATTGATTGATTTGATAGAAGAGAGAGTGAGAGAGAGTAGGAAATATAAAATTATGGTGATTTAGATATCACCGGACATGGCAGGCGGTGCTCACTGCGTGATAGATCGCAAGTTACTTTATTTTTAAGGTGTGACTAGGGAATCATTTTTCTTTTGTGCTATTTCATACTCACCTGCGTGTACACTGTTTGTAATTAAATATTTCATGTTGCATAATGGCATCGGGGAATGAAACGCTAGCTAGCTAGCTAGCCTATACGGTAGTGTGTGTTGTATCGTTGAAGGTTGAATGGTGTGAAGTCGAACCGAAGGCGGAGCTTTCGCTTACTGTCGACGCTTGATGTATAACAAAATTGGGATCGATAGATGACATTAAAAGATAAGCAGTTACAGTACAACATGCAACTCTGTTGAACTTTTCATAAAGGTGAAACATCGCTCGATAAAAATAAAAACAGAGAGAGGGAGGGGGGAGAGGAGAGAGCGAGAGAGATAAAGATAGAAAGGGAAATAATAATTTGTCCACGAGTAGACGAGTTTAATTTGCAATTTATTATGTCGCTTTCTCGTTGAAAGGAGCGAACTAATTTAGTGTTGTCGAGGTAAATGAAAATATTGAGTTGAAGTTCAAATAGGAGCTTGTCAAACTACACAACACGTGTGTTTTATTTGTACAATTTGGCCAGTGGCGAATAACGAGTAGACATTTGCGCATGCGCATGTGTCAGATTCATTCAACCTTGAGCGCGATTGCGTGAAGGACGGTCGATAAAAGATTTTCTTCTTTCCCTCCCTGGCGAAAATGTGATGGGATGGGAATTCTGTGCTACCCTTGGGTTTGCGTTGATGTACAAATGGCCATGTTCAAACAACACACTCGTTATTTACAATATTCATGTGCCATTATGGCATTATTTATGTTCCATCATGTGACTTGGCTTGCTTTATAATGGGCCAAAAAGTTGAGAAGGGGTAATGTTTTTCTTTGCAATTTTTTTGGGAAATTTCCAAGGAAATTCGTAACTTGCTTTAATTTCCTCGATTCCAATTGGTAAAATGTTGTTTGTATTCAACAGAGTATAAGTTTTAATTTCCTTAAAGCTGACTTTCTTTTTAAAATAATTAAAGTCGACGTATTTAATTCAATAGAAAGAAATATATAATTTCCATTTTCTAAATGTGCCTGCCGTACGTAACTTTTTTGTTGAAAAACAAAATTTAGATTCAAAGCATAAAAAAAGAAAATGTAATTTATTTTAAGGATAATGCGATGTGACGTCTCTACACGAGTTTATCCTTCTTAAAATTCACTTCAGATATAGATAAATAGTTTAGCACTTCTTATTTCCTTTGCTAGCTTTACTGTTATTTTTTTTAAACCCAGAAATGAGGTTTTATCGCCACATGAAGCTGAGAAAATCAGATTATTTTTTTCCTGTACAATTGGGGCTGTCATCATCACTTAACTCTGGCATGTAAATCACATTCATCACTTAACACGTCCATTCAGGAAGCAAAAAATAATATAAAAAACAAACGGAAATTCTTTTTCTTCGACTTAAAATGCAATAAAAAAACGGATATTTGACTTTACATTTTTCATTATCTTCGAAATTAAATTTCATAACGTTAAAGTCGATTTTTTGTGGAAAAATGAATTAATAAAACTTCTTTTATTGCAAAAGAAAACACATTTCACCAATCAAAGCCCTTAAAGCAGTTTCTGTAGGCGATAAATCTTAAGTTTAAAAGAAAAACAGCCTGGAATAGACATAGAAATAGAAACTAGCTCATTCAGACAAAGTAACGTCATGTGGGCCACAACCAAAATAGTGGCAAGCAAAAGCTGCGTTCCGGATCGTATTCACTTGCCCGCCAGCCTTCTGCTCATCAGGAACCTCACTCACAGCAATCGAAAATGGTGAGCATTTTTTTCCTTCTTCTTCTCTTGTGGGCAAAATCGATCGATAACATCTTTTTTCAAATCTTATTTCAATTACAGGTGGAAGAACTGACTAAAGAACAATCGGCCAGTAAGTTTTGTCACATTTAATTAAAAATATTGTAATTTGAATCTTCCTCATCCTTATAAGGTCATGTATGGTTGGTATGTGTTGTCTAGTGTAGCATGACACTGGTTAGTGTTTAGCACTGCCGAGAGACAAATACGATTAATGTGTTATGAATGTCAGATTAAATTGTGTGGATAATTAATAACTCGTGTACTGTATTTGTGTGAAATAGTGTTGAAGAAGGCGTTCGACATGTTCGACAAGGAGGGAAAAGGTTTCATCCATACAAACATGGTCGCCTCCATTCTTCGTTCGATGGGTCAAACGTTTGAGGAGAGGGATCTAATGGGTCTGATCGACGAGATCGATTCCGACGGTTGGTTCATTGCTCTAATGTTATCGAATTGTTCTTTTGTGATGAATAAATTATAATAAAGTGGAAAATGTTTAATCTTTCATGTGGCTTTAGGCAGCGGAGAGTTGGAATTTGATGAGTTTCAGCAATTGGCTGCTCGATTCGTGACCGAGGAAGATTCGGAAGCGATGCAAGAGGAATTGCGCGGAGCTTTCCGGATGTACGACAAAGAGGGCAATGGCTACATCAATGTATCGGACTTACGAGAAATTCTTCGTGCCCTTGACGACAAATTGACTGAAGATGAGTTGGACGAAATGATTGCTGAGATCGATACTGATGGCAGCGGTACTGTCGATTTTGATGGTGAGTTTTTCACAGTATACTCTGTACTCGTCTTTAAAGATATTTATCGGTAAATATTTCGTAAAAATTCCGTTGTTCCTTTGCAGAATTTATGGAAATGATGACAGGCGATTAAAACGCGGACTTCAATCGAACATCGGGGAACATCATTATATATTTATAAACATCTTTTACGTTGTTCATTGTAGCTTTGTTGTTATTGAATGAATTGAATTGGTGGTTTCGATAATAAATCGACAATTTTGGCTTACATGCCTCGTTCCCTGGTAATAAGCTCTTCCAGAATGGCAGCAGCTGCGCGCAAACTAAAGACGGTTACCATGGCAGCAGAGCCGAAAGGGAAAAAAAAATTCACCAATGCTTGAACTCGTGCCAAGATCGTGACGACTTCACCTTGGCATCCGTAGGGAGGAAGGAATTGAGTTTAGGATAAAAGATGAGGACGAAGGAAAGAGAGGAGCATTTGGACAGGTGATGGGGGAGGTTGGAAAGGGGCACACGGGGGTCGCTAAGATGAGGCGGCATCACAACCTCTGCTGATGGACTAAACATGGGTTCTACGCATCGGGAATGTCTCGACTTGATGGGCGTGAAGTGGTTGAAGTGGGGGCGGGGCTGTCTTGTGACACCTGCTTTCTCGGGAACCGTGATTAACCCTTTGTTCGGTATCGATCTCGTTTCCCCCTTCTATTTTTTTTTCTATTTTATTTAGTTCCGTTTGTAGTGTTTTACATTTCGTGAGAACAGGTTCGCCCGTTACATTGCAATGAATTAAATTGACCTTTATTTTTTATGGCGATTAATTTAGAACTATGAGCAAGGTCGAATAGACAATTTGGCCCCGCCTCCACAACCATTCAATGGCGGCCGATTGAACGTTACGCAGGAAAGCAAATCACCCGACGTTGGGGCCGCTTTCCTTTTCCTTAAGTAAGTAAGAGTTGTAACATAAAAAATACGTTTGAAAATGATGGTTTTTTTTCTTTACGCTTCTATAATTTTGAATTTAAAGAAATTATTAAAATGAAAACACCGCCTTTTTTTTTTTAAATTTAAATAATTTTTTTTTCTTGGACATCTACTGGATTTATTATATCCTAACTATTAATGCGTCAATACTTACCCGGGACATGACTCGTAAGGAAAAAGTGGCGGTCTTCATGGTGGCGGACGAGTTGACGATGCGACCAACACAACATAAAACGGCTCAAATCGGAGCCCTGTTCGCTAGCTGCGAGCCCCGTGCGCGCGCCACGTACAGTCAGGTGGCGCTTCAAGTTCCACCAAAACATGTCTCCTTTTAAAACTGCACATGCGCATTTACGGATTTCTTCATTATTACTTTTTTTTTTCTTCTTCTTTTCTTTCTTCTCGGTTCTTGGGGAATTGTGTTTGTGGAATAATGTGAATTGTGAAGTCCAATTTCTTATTCTATTTTCTTTTTTTTCCCTTTAAAATGTAACGAGGTTACACATAGTGGTTGCTTAATCGGCTTTCTTTAGCTTTAAAGATATAAAAAATAATCTGAAAATTTTTTACTTTGAGTATGTAAATAAGCCGATTAAGTGTACTAGTGTAACATAAGATCGTTAAAAAGGTTTTTTTGCACATAAAATTTTATATCTCACTCTTTATATACGTCTTAAGAAGGCTTAGTTTATGATAATCAACCTCGTCTTTATTCCGTGTGAGTATGGAAATGGATATAAAATTAAAAATAATAATATTTAAATAATAAATTAGTGTAATAATTATATTTATTTTATAAAATTATAATAATAAGTTTTGCTTATAATTAGTTAGTTTAGTTTGATGCTCGAAAAATGACATTAGTCCAAGCAATAAAACCAAATATTAAGCAAGTCCATGTTTGTACAAGCTATTACGTGGATATGATAATAAAATTTTACTTTTATGAGTCATAAAATATTTTTTTTACATTTTATCACTCGTCATTAAAACAAAATCCAGAATTTCATCGTATTTTTACTGATGTTAAAAGATTGTTATTTGACCTCGTTAAAGAAACGCATTTAATTTCGAAACCGAAAGTTAAACTAATAGCGCTCATCTCGAACCATCGAGGCGAGACTTACGGGATGCGCGAACGAGGTGCGCGATAACAATGGATGAATACGGTGAATAGTGGCGGTTTTCATATCGTTCTCCTTTGATCGTCAGTGCTTCTTTCCTCGAAACAAATGCCCAGTAGTGGATGGCGGACTAAGACAACACGAAACTGGATGAGTTACGATTAATTTTTAACAAAGAAAAATCGATCATTGGCGATAGACTAATCTGTAAACTGTAGACGCCGTACCAATGGTGAAACATTTGCAGATGGGCCTGCGTGCATTTCTCCTGTTGGCATCCAAGATATGGAGTTTCGTGTGTTATGTGATCAAAAAACAAACAAGAGCCGTAAGTATATAACAGCCTTTGAAACGTGACAAAAGCTGGATATGTACTTATGTAGTATTAATACCTTTCGCCGAAAATAAAAGTGACGTGAACTCTCAAAACGAGACATACTTTTTATCAAACTTGAAATGATTTCTTTTATTTTCGGTTTTTTTAATTTTATAAGATATTTTTTAAGATATGAAATTTGTAAATGTTTAGAAGTGTTTATATTTACTTTATTTTTCCAGGTGATACAACATCAAACTATCAAATACGAAATCCTCCCTTTATCACCGTTATCAAAACACAGATTGAGTAAGTTGGGCCTTTAAAGTAGCCTAAATATAACTAAATTATAATTATATCGCAATTAAAACGTCAAATCTTCGCCAAGATGCGTTTCGTCAAATATTGGCAACGTAACACAAAGGAAAATTTTACTGCGGTTTATATTCTATTAAAAATAAATTTCGATCACGGTATTGGCCAAATTATATAATAAAAAAAAGTCTACCGGAAAAAAATTGTTTTTAAATTGAATGAAAAAATTAATATTCAAATAATATCTGGATGTTACTTAACTTGATAAAATTATCGCGTGTGATACGAATAAAATTTCAAATGAATCATTGTACACATTTTTTCAATTTTTTTTATGTTTAAAGCGAAATATTTATTTAAATTTTTTCAATTTTTTTTTTTAGGTCTCGTAAAAAGAAAAGTTTTAGTTTTAGACTTAGACGAAACACTCATCCACTCGCATCATGATGGCGTCATTCGACAAACTGTAAAGCCAGGAACGCCACCAGATTTCATACTAAAGGTCACTAAAAGAAAAGAAAAAAAATCAAAATTTCACAATTTAAGAAACTAATAAACGTTTATTTTCGGCAGGTCACAATTGATAGACATCCTGTGAGGTTTTTCGTACACAAGCGGCCTCATGTGGACTTTTTTTTAGATATAGTAAATTTGAAATGAGTCCAAACTCTGTACATTGTGCTAATTCTTATCTCTGTTATACGTAGGTAAGTCAGTGGTATGATTTAGTTGTTTTCACGGCCAGCATGGAAATATATGGAGCTGCAGTTGCAGATAAATTAGACAATAATCGAGGGATCCTATCGAGGAGATATTATCGTCAAGTAATATTTCTTTTCCCGCATTTTCGACCGACTCGTCAAACAAGTTTTTCTTTTATTAATTACTTAGGATTGCACATTAGACTACGGAAGTTACACGAAAGATTTATCAGCAGTTTGCAGGGACTTATCGAGCATTTTCATCCTAGACAACTCACCAGGAGCTTACAGAGCTTACCCAGGTAAGTTTTTATACGCGATTAACGTGTTGTTCGTGATGAAGAAATTAAAAAATGAAATTATTATTCAGACAACGCCATACCCATTAAATCATGGTTTTCTGATCCGACGGATACGGCGCTGTTAAACTTGTTACCTGTGCTAGACGCGTTGAGGTTCACCTGTGACGTACGTTCAGTTCTTTCTCGAAATCTTCATCTTCATCGCCTATGGTAGCATAAGGTGAATCAAGAAACTCATCATTGAAAATTAAATGTATTAAAAATAAAATGTTTTAATTTTTTATTTCTTGTTACCAGGTTTCATTTATGTCGTCAATTTTGTGACGCTGTAATTTTGTACAGTGTCTTGTAAACTTGTGTATAAAGTTAATTTGACAAATAGACCCATTTAACCGAAGATGTGAAAAGTTGTATAATCTTTTTTAATACATGAACAGTCGATTAGAACAAAAAATTCATTTAATTCACATCAGCTAAATGATGAATAATATTCCTGTACGGTTGATTACAAGTGTATTCTTACCAGTTAAGACAAAATAGTTGATTACATCATTTTTTTTTATTTTGGAATCAATTGCATGATACACCTTAATCCAATTACAACCAATCATGGATGTTAAAACAATCTTCGCTCGCTGCCACGAGAAAAAAGGGAGCCAAAAAAAAAAAAAAACGGAAACGAAAAGGAAGATAAATCGTAGCAAATAAACAGAAGTAAAAATTCCCTCAAAATGGGCAATCGGGCAGGTTAAAAATTATTTGTTACAACTAACCCTTTACGCATGAGAATTATTATTTTTTTCAATAGAAATTAAGAGCCACAATTTTTCTCTTTTTCATATTTGCGATAGATTATTAGGCCTCGTCGGTGTATTAAAAATTATTACTCTTAACGTCGAGGCCCCCAAACAATAGGTTTGGGCGCATCGGCACAGCCGAACGATGGGAACTCTGCATTGCTTGAAGTGTCTGGCGCTTTTTGTTCCCACGGACCTCCTTTGACTACAAACCCTTTAGTTTCACTACGCGGAAAATGGTCTTCCTGTTTCTTGCTTGGAGCTTCTGTGTACTGACGCATGAATTCGGCATCTGAAATGTCTTGCATCTGGAAACGGACAAGTAAAATCATTTTAGACCCGTTATGAAGCAGAAAAAAATAGTCATATTTTTACATAGTTATCTTCTAAATTGAGCAGATGATCCTTGGCCTCCTGAACCTGCATCTCGAGACCGCTGATGACAACCAAATTAGGATCAGAGTCGCTGTCGCGTGGAAATCGGATGTCCACTTTATATTGATCCATAATTTTTCTTATATTTCGTCCTTTGGCTCCGATTAAACGAGAATGAACGCGGTGATCGATTTTCACGTCTTCGCTAACCATGTCCTCCTATTGAAAGTGATGAAGAAGCAATTTAATCACAATCGCAATGCTATTTTCCAAAATCACTACAAATCGTACCAATTCCTGCACTAGTTTGTCGATAGTATCTTTAGCAGCATGAGCGTTTCTCTCGTAACCAGTGATGATGATGATATTCTCCTCCGCATCGTCCTTGCCGGGAAACTGAATTTGTACGTCATGGTCTAGCCTGATTTTGGAAATGACCGCCCCTTTACGACCAATAATTTTTGGGTGATGCTTGGGGTCCACTTCCACTTTCAACTGATAGCTGCGCAAGGTCTGAATATAAATGAATCGAATGTGTTTAAAATATATTCCAATTTTGAGTAATGATTTTTGGAAATACCCTATCTTGTTTTTCCTTCTCCAACTGTTCCACTCGATTTTCCAGTGCCAATTTCGCTTGTTCCACATTGGACGGTGTGCCGCTTACTTTAATTACATCACTTTGCTGATTAACGGGTGGAACCACGATGTTCACGTCAAAATCTTTCATCAGCTCGCGCACATCTTTACCCTTTTGCCCGATAATAAAGCGATGTAAATCATAAGGAACATTGACCTCGACCGTGATGGGTACCAGGTCCTGCAAATGAATTGTAATCGTTAAAAAACAATTTATCATTTCAGTTCTGAGATGTTTACACGTACCAACAACGCTTGTTTGGCTTTTTCACAATTTTCCTGTTTTCCAGTAATCTTAATGATATCGTTCTTTCTTGGTTTATCGTCCATTCCAACGTCTCCATCATTCAAATGTATGTCGCCATTGAATTGAACTTCGTCTCCGTTTTGTGGAAGCACTTCGTCGTCCCCTTCTCTGTTTTCGCGATCGGGAAATTTGATCTGCACGTCGAATTCTTGTGTGATGCTCTGCACTTTGCATCCTTTGGCGCCCATGACTGTTCGGTGATGAAGTTGTGCGATGCTGCATTCAATTGTCACTTGTTGTTGCTGCAACAGGAAAAAGTGTCTTAGTAAACATCACTTCAAATATCACTCAAGTCTGAATCTCACCAGCTCACTGACGATTTCATTAATACGGTGAATTGCAGCTTCGACACAGTCTTTGGCCCCTTTGAGCCGAACAGCGTCGCTATTGAAACCACTGCGGGGGAAACTGACGGCCACCCCACCGTACTCTTCGCTAATATCTCTGAGAACCTGTCCACGTCTTGCAACGAAATGTCGGTGAAATTTTGGCTCGACATTAATGTCACGTTCAACGATGTTATCCTAAAAAAGAATGAATTGTCAATAATTTGTATTTTATTCAATAAAACTAATAAACAAAATAAAAAACGTACCAAGTTCTTAATCAACATTTCAAGTTCGACTTTGGCTTGATTAGCAGCTTCTTGCTTTCCAATGATCACGATGAGCTCACGGTCTTCATCCGTAGCTGAAGGGAAGATAATTCGCGCACCGGTTTTATCTCGAACTTTGCGAATGTTCGCCCCATTTCTTCCGATGAGAAACTTGTGATGCTCTGGTTTGGCTCTCACTTCGCACGTAAAACTTGCCAATTGCTGAAATTTGTACATCAAAATATTAATAAAATTCTAAAAAAACCATTCTTGAAATTTCACCGAACCATCATTGGCAGTAAAGGAGAGAAAATCAAAGAGATCCGCGATAAATTTAATCAAGTGAATG
>JAQFZO010000206.1:0-32244 GCA_034695885.1 Geophilus flavus
ACAATTAATACGTATTAAAACTAGCTATTTTTGTGCTGTAATTGAAATTTCAAGACCAGAGTTTTAACCCATAACTATATAACTGGCAATTGTCTTCCGAAATCTCTATATTCTTCCGAACTACGTAAAAGAAACATCGGCGTAACGTTTAAAACGGTGGAGGATATTCGTTATGGAGTTATTGATTATCGGCGACGTGCATTTTACCCACATTGCTTTTCAAGTGGAACGCTTCCTCTTTTGACTCGAGCATGAATACGGATTTTTTTTTCTTTTTCTTTCCTTTTTATTTTCTACGTCTTTTCAACTACTTTAGTTGATAGTTCTATTTGCTCGCAGTTTTATCTCCTTTTCCTTTATACAAAAAGAAGAGGAATTTTCACTCATTTCATGTTATTTTCTTTTTTAGGACAACACTAAAGGACCCGGTATGGGTATAAAAGTGTGATGTTGCGCTAAAATTAAAGCCAACCACTTGGGGATGCGTGCCACTTTAATAAGAGCTTGTTAGAAGGCTCAGACGACTAGCTTGTTTTACAAGATCGTTTTGTAGCTGAGAAGAAATTGCATCGAGCGGTCTGAATATCGTACGGCAGTTTTAGGGAGGGGATGATTCAAGTCCCAAATGAATTGCTACTGCGTCTTTTTTAATCAGAAAGGTGAAGCTAATAAGAGATGAAGTCGTGTGTGGTCCGTGATCGGGGGATGAAGGGGAGTGAGGCGGGTGTATTGGGTGTGATGATCCGGTTGGGAATCTGCATAATTGACTGTCGATGTGCATTAGGTGCGGATAGTGGATTTTCGAGGGGATTAGGGCAGGATGGAGTGTTGGATTGGGGAAAAATGAAAAACCGGCACCGGAAGTGGTCTACAAAAGGGATTTCCGGGGGAAAATAAAATTTTTGATTCGAGGGAAATACTGTAGTATGGACGGTGTCATGCATAAACCGGAAGTGGACGAAACGGGGGACTTCCGGTTGATGGAAAAAGTATGGTCCAAACCGGAAGTGCACTCCGAAAGGAGAATTCCGGGGGATAAAATAAACAAAATAAAAAGTTCGGAGTGTGACGATGGTACAAACCGGAAGTGACCTAAAAGGGGGACTTTCGGATGAGTTAAAACGAGTAAAACTGAAAATTCAAAGCAGAAAGGAGAAATGGAGACAAGGAAAAACGTCGTACAACCGGAAATGTCCTGTAAGAGTGACTAATGTCAAAACGTGCAGGAAAAAAAATGTAACCGAGGTGAGATTTCTGGTTGTGAGTGAAGAAGAGGAAGAAGAAAAGAAAGAAAATAGTGCGGTCCGTGGGAAATCTCATTAGCCCCGTTCCCCGTCGGCTGTAAAGCAAGCCAGTAATATTCGTCCCTCAAGGTTTTACTCTTAAGGAGAAATCAGATTTAATTGGGTGCAGTTACTGCTTTTAGATTGGAAGCAAGCAGCCGAAACGAGTGTCGTCATTAGAATCCTCCAATTTTATGTCACTGTTAAGTTTATGTCCTTTCTCACAATACTGATTTGCACTTTTTTCCTCTTTTTTTTCTCACTCCCGTGACTCCAGAAGGTGCAATTAGACTGCGTGTAATTCCCTCCCAACTGACATTTTAAAAGCATAGCATCGATGTCTTAATTTCTCTCTCGTGTGTATGTGAATGTGTGTGTATGCGAGTGTGCGTTATTAGCCGAACTCGGTCGTGTTGACGGCTAAGAGAGTGGATCAAACATCAAAATGCGCATTGGGAGAGAAAATGAGTCTGGCAACTCCAATTGAAGCTCAAATGAGGCCGTAATATCCCTTCGCCGCTTAATGTGGCTTAGATGTAACGTAAGCGAGTGACAGCCCCCGAGTGTGAACTGATTTGAAACGAGTCGACGCCGTCGAGCGTGACGATCGCACCACTTTCACTCATATTTACTTTTTTTTATTTGTTTTATTTAATCGAAGACTAGTATAGTAGTCTACATATAATGTTCTAACACATGTTTAACGCGACTTTAACGAAATGACTATATTTTTGACCCGTTTAAACTGGTATGGGTAACATCATGGACATTAGCTAGAGATCTGTCAGACAGATTTCTGGAATTTCTGTGTGGACTTGTTAGTAGTAGCAATAATAACGTCTAAGGTCCCCAGCGGCAACTGAGGCCATACGGAACCCGAGGAATAACAAAAGCCTTAATTCGAACGCAATCGCAATGTGTTTCCATCGTGTCGGGGGAAGGGGGGACCGAGTCAATGTCGTCGATCGAAAGAAGGATGGAAGGCGAGTTGTAAATTTAATTAGTTTCCACCAGGTGGCCATTTTGCGAGCGGTGTAAATCCATGTTTATGGCGGTAACACGCGTCGAGTACTCGGCGGATGCATAATACACACAAATCCCAGGGTTTTGAAATTATTATAAATATAAATTCTGATACAAAGTAGTAACCACCCCCGCATTCGCTCGGTGGGAGTTCGTGATAATGGCCTCGTTTATCACCACTTACCCCCTTCCCTCACCTAATAGACACCCAAATGGAGCCGACTATCAATTAAGGTGGAAAAGTTATTATGGACTTAGTGCAATGCAGAGAGAAAAAAAAATTGGCGAGGGTGTGGGAGTGGGTTGGGAAAGACGAGTTGTGTGTTTACACAAGAACAATTTCCGGATTGACTTTTTCTGGCATTTCCACCATGCTTTATGTGCGTGTATACGAGTGCCGGGTCCCTTTTCACGCGTTTCCTTTTTATTTGTTTGCTTATGTCTGAGTGGTCCCCTATAATGGCCATGATTTATGGCTTTTGCTATTATATTTATTTATTTTTTTATTTTTATTTGCCCGCCCCCCTTGTTTCTTTTTAGCATTATCCGAATACATAAAAAAGAATGTTAATATTTTGTTATTAAATTAAATCGATTTGGGAATTTTCTTTCCGAACGCATCTCTCCTTCTCTTCTCACCCCTCCGTCTTCGAGTGGATGAGGTTTTGTTGCTTTTAATGTATTTTACTTCCACCTAGTTGCCCTCATTTTGTCATCGTTAATTAGACTTTTTCTCCTAATAAATTGCGAGAGAGTCAAAAACAGATGGGGGAGAGAGAGAAGTAAACAGTTTGGTTTGTTCCTTCATTGCCTCTTGCATATTAGCAATTAATTTCACGCGGTAATAAGATAATGACGGTACTCGTAGCCAACGTTCCGTTTTCAAAAAATAAAGTTTACCACGAGAGGACACCGCAGACAATGCTAAAGAAGAAGAGGAAGGCCATACGGGACCTGTCAAAGGCAAAAATAATGCGATTTCTTAAGCAACGCGTGTAAAAAGGGGTCTCGTGTGCACCAACGTACATTCGGTGTATAAATGCGTCGGAATTGGGTTGGAGTGGTCAGCAACACGCTAGACCAGACCTCGCCATTCGTCTTGGGGATCTATTGGAAGCCCAGTGCCCGCGTCGGCTGACTGCACGGATAAATAAGGCATTTGTCATGGGTCTGCGAGTGGAGGGGTCGGAGCAAAACTCTTGCCACATTCTACGTGACGTGCCGTATGCGAGAGGGATCGTTATGGCTGTGACATTGCCTGGTGTCGATGATTAACTCTGAGAAAGAGAGAGGGAGAGGGGGAAGGGAGTCGACACGTGTGTACCCTTGCTCGTGCCACCCAATTTCCCCTCCACACTTAACGTTTATATTAGCCACGGAACGACACACGGGATCGGACGTAATTAATCCTCGGTTTACACGACGATAACGAGCGACTTTTGTTTCTTCTTTTCTTATTGAACTCGTTTCGTAGGCAACGTGAAGAGTGATTGATTGGTTCGCTTTCTTATTGGCAGCCAAAGCCAGAAACACTCGAGAGTTTTATCTGGGATGGGAAATGGAGGGGAAGGAGCAAAAGATAACATTGCGAGATACGGGCCACAGACGTCACGTCACGCAGATCGCAGCGAGCGAAGGCGAAGAAGGTACTTGCACTCGATTGCCGTATACCGATGCAGGAAGTATTTTCGACTCCAACGATCGATCACTCGTACTTATCCTCCGTGTTTTTTTTTATTTTTATTCTCTTTCCCTCCTTCTCTCTACTTTTAACACTTTTTATTGCCGTTTCCAATCGCAGTAAACACCGCAAACCGACGAGTTTGCGCTCCGATTTTTAACGGTCCTTCCCTTTTTCTCATACACGGTCGGCTTTTATTAGCGTCACATATCTGGCGAGTTGTTGGGGTCGGGATGGGTTGTCGTACACGCGCTTTATTGGTCAGAAATGGATTCCCGACGTCTCGAGAAAATGGCGCTTTGCACTTTTCACTTTTATCGAAAAAGAACAATAATATATAAAATAAACGCAAACTCAAGTGCTAGATTCGATAAATGATGTTTAACGCCCGTCGTAATATATTTTACTCTAAGATTCAGTTAGGTTAGATTTGGTTTTGTTTTGTTTTGTTTTACAAACGACATAAACGGGAGACACCGGATGCGCTCGACGAGTCTGTCATGATGTGGGATGATTTATACGAAAAGTGAGTTTGGGGGCTTTTATTGGGATTGGATGGGTTTTACGCTGGAAATTAATTCGTGTGTCTCGAGTGGGAGGGAGCAATGAGCGAGTGGATGAATGTGAGTGATCTGCTTGTTTTCACCGCCTTTCCCCTCAAGTGGCTGGAGCCGGCCGTGCACGGCCCATTGAGCACGGTCGGTGCGGCCACTCTTCGGTTCAACCGATCTGCACAATAGTCGATCGGCCCGGGCGATAAAACCATCAGAAAATCTAGGAAGGAAGGCGAGTGGAGAGCTTGTGTAGAGAGAGAGAGAGAGTGTGAGCGTGTGTGTGTGTGTTGGAGGGAGGAAAAATTGAATTTGGAAACAGCAATGTGCTTCATCAGTCACTGCCATGGCTGCGAAGTCATAGTATAGGAGAAAAAGAACAGACTGATTTAAATTTCTCTCTCATACGCACATATAACAATTTTTTTTCATTTTTATTTTTTTTGAAAAATTGTTATTGCTTTTATTTATGTATTTGAAAGATTTTCTTGGTTTTAACCTAAAGTCTCTGGATATTGAATAAAAGTGTTACGTTTTGGGGTGATGTTACAAATTGGAAGCGAAGGAGGGAAGCAAATAGTGAAAAATGAAGAACAATCGTGTAACAATGGAAAACAAGAAATAAAACGAAATTTAACAACAAAAACCACAGATTTAGTAAATTGAACCAAGCAAAATTTGTATGATAAATGGATTTTACGGGGTGGTAAGAAATCAGAGGAACAAATGAGGGGGTAACAGTGTGTCAAGTTTTTAAAAGAAATAAATTGGATTTATCTTGGGGTACTGCACCTTAAGATTCTTGACTTAGACGCAGAATTTTATGACTCGAGGGACGCGGTATCTGAGTGCGAGTAAAGGGTGTCTTATCTCACCAAACTTGTGGATTAATGATCGAGTTAGACGATGGGAGGGAGTAGACCATAAATACCTTTCGGGTCATCTGTCTTCTTATAGACAGTTAAAGACCTCATTGCCCCATCCATCAGCCCAATTGGATGCCTGGGCCCCGGCCGATGCTAAAAGAATTTCGCTCTCATTTATCCGCCATCCAGCAGCGAAAAGCGAAAGCTTCCCTTCCTTCCCCCCAAAACTTTTAGGATTCTAATAATTCTCGGCCTTCTATTATTCCGAGCACTCGAGCTCATTATGAGGTAATTTGAAAAATTGTTTCGAGTTGCACTTCATTAATCTTTGCTTGGAAATGTGTAACAAAATGATTTTTCATCAAAGTGATTATATTTTTGCTCTCCCTCGACCTCCTCTCCATTTAACCCATGCACACGATGATAGGCAGTTAATTTCCATTCAGGAAACCACCTCGACTTTATTCATTATGAATGAAATGAGTTTAATTAAGTATGGGCCAAGAAGAGTGGCTTGTGATTATTAATAATTTTTCTCTTGTGTGCTAAACTTCTGACAAATAATTACCCAATAAATTTCCCCTTCTACCGATCCATAATGAAAAAGTTAAACATAAAAAATAAAAAAAAACTCCAAGAGGAAGAATTCGAATAACCATACTGTAGTTATATAAAGAGGCCGATTTTTGACGGGACAGGAAAACGTGCGAACCGTTCGATGGGTCGGATGACTAAAAAGACCGAAGCAAATCCCTTAATTTAAGTGCTTTCCGCCCGTGTTTTGAGTTCTAAGTTTGCTTTATTTGTATTTGGAGTTGGATTTGCTTAAATCGGCATTCGAATTTAGCTGAATTTTAGATGCATTATTGCAGTTATCATTGTAAATGGCTGCACCATGTTTTTGTTTAGTCGAAAGAGGAAAACTCGTTTACCCCGTCGTTCGAAAGACTCGAAGTGAGCATTCGGCGTGAACAACTCGATCGTTTGAATTTCCTCGCTGGGTTTTTTAAGAAAAACAGGTGTTTAAAGTCTCGTGCGGGCAAAAGAAATTTTCTTTTATTTCCACGAGTGCAGTGTTAGAAAAAGCAAGTTTGCGATATAAATAAGGAAATTAGGAGAGAAATTTTTTCTTTTTCTTCTTTATTTAAATCCCCACTCCACATTCCTTCCCCTCTAGTTTCTACACGTGGTGATTTTCATTTAATTTTCACAAGCTTTATGATAATTTAAGTGTGATGAGATGACGAACTTTCTCGATTCATCTCGAGTGGGAAGAAGAGGCTTAGCAGAATGCTGTGGGAAAGAAGAGCAAAGAGTGAGAGAGTGAGTGTGTGTGTGTGTGCACTCATCACTCGGGTTTATAATGCTCACGGGCAGCGCATAGCAATTTTCCATGCTGCATTTTAATTCGTCTGTCTTTAGCATTTTCTACACATTAAACCCAGTGGAAGAGTCACTAATGACGGGATGCATCTGCGAAACAGAAAATTTCTTTTCGCAACTCTCTCTCTCATTCTCTCTCTCTTGTTTTTTATCCCCGCACGAAAAACGTCGACTTTAATTTTTGTGTGGTGATGCCATGTGGGGAAGTCCAGTCGGTGTTGCGAACACTCGGTTTATCCTTCCCACGGGTCTCGTGGATGCGTTCCATTCGAAAGGGAATGGGAGCGAAGACGATAGGTGGGTGACCGGTCGACGTCGGTCGATGGAGGGTGGGGAAGGGTTTATTTTATTGTCTATGTGCTCTTAAAAGGGTTTTGATACCGTTTTACAGGTTGGAAATCGCAGTGACGTGCGTAGAGTTCTTTATGGGAATCAGGTGAGTGTGTATACACTGGATGTTTGCCCGTGTTTTCGCTATTTTTATTGGACTCGGCGTGAGGATGGAGGCACGTGATGCATGTGTAATATCGCGGGAGAATTAATATGTAGAGCTCGTATGAAATTCAATTTTGCTTGCCCGATTGGTTTTTATGCGCCATAATATTTTAAACAGAAAATTGATGTGGGCTTGTGTAGGCGAGTCGTTCGAAAGGCAATTACCTTTATGGTATTCATTCGTATGAGTGTATTTTTTTTTTTTTTTTGGTGGGAAAAATGGGAAGTTTAATTCGATAGTGGACTTGGGTTGGGGTTGGAGAGAGGGGTTTGTTTTGTTTATTATTTTGGTCGAAATTAATTACTACTGGAGTTTTTATTTTTTCGTGATCTCGTAATTGATGTCGGTGTCTCGCCGAATTCCTCCGGGGAGGTTTTGGGGTAAGGAAGGCTGCGGTTCGCAATTCAATATGCACGTGCAGCAGGAAGGAGGAAGGCAAAAATGGCCAGACCGGCTGTCAGATCGAGAGACGTGTGGTCGAAGGATAAAAAAAAAGTTTTGTAAATCTGCTGCCATGCAACGTCGAAGGAAGGTTTTTTTATTTTTTATTTTTAACTTTGCATTTATTTATCTTTTTTTCTTTTCTGTCTGGAGAAATTGATAAAAAATAAAACGCACGTTTGGAATTCATGAGAATTCAATGACGTCAGAAGAGATGAGTAACATGACGTTTGATCGCCGATTCACCGAAAACTTCAAAAACCCCAGTCGAGCTTGATGTTTACATAGTTATACTACTACAATAGAATAAAAAATTCAATGCGAATCTTACTGAAGTCCACTCCTTTCTAAACAGCAAAATCATCAGAAATGTTATAAAGCATATTGCTGGGTTTGAGTTGAAAAAATTTAAATTTTATCGCGGTCGAGCGACATTTCCACGTGGGAAATATGGAAATCGTGAGTGTAATTAGCGAGCGGTCGAGGGATCAGTTTTTTTTTCTTTACCCCTTTGTACCCACCCGCAGAAAAGACGCGTGAGCCGCGAGTGAATCTTAGCCCGCTGGATCGTAAAACTGTCACTCGGGGGATTCAACGTTGTGAGTTAGGAAGCCTATAATAGACCTAAAACCAAGGAATGTCATGTCAGGATGAGAAAATGATGTGTATACCTAACGACCTAATAAATGAGCACATGAATAAGTTTCTCCTCGTCTTACGTAATGCCCATCCCATCGTCAATTCCAACCTTGTAACCAGGTGCCAGTGCTGTAAAGCCGATTTATAGCTCGACTCTTCTTTCTCTCTCTCTCTCTCACTTTTTTTTTTATATATAATGCCCTGGCCCGGATGACATTTTGCAGGACGATTTACGGTCTCTACTCGAGGTTAATTGTGATTGGTTTTGGTGTGTGGACGTGTGATTTTAAAAGTCGACTGCAATTAAACCGGGACTAAGTAAACTTTTGGTGGTGGAAAAATTATACTCGTTATGCAGGACGAGGCAGAGAAGTCGACCCCTAAATATTAGAAATAACGCTATTAAAGTATCGCTCGGTACGTAATTATTAGCTGTTGCAGCTGCAGTAGCGAAGTGATGATGAAATTTGCATCACAAAATCAAAATCAGAATTTGATTTTGATTTTTAATAGTGAACGCGCCTATTCTGATAATCACTCGATGAGCACCAATAGTGATATAAAGCGTAGGGTCCCCAGGCGGTTACTAAGCCGGAAGGAACCCATGTATCTGACAAAATTTAAACAATTTCAACAAAAACACTCAATCGATTCTGTGTCGATGAGTTGAACAATGGAAGTGACGCACCGGAGAGAAAATCGAATTTTCGATAAAGCGCCCTCTGTGGGTGTTTTCTAACAATTCGAACTTCGGGAGAGTATTGTCGAAAAATTCAAATGACAAAAGTTGCACGAATGGATTTTTATTCATGGAATGGGTTATGTTGCGTTGCTTGGTGTGGCGAATTGGGAATTAACATAGCGGATCGTTCAGAGGCGCACGGGATAATCGGTGACCGTTGGGTTGTGCGAGGTTGGGAGATCAATGCGAGCAATAAGTGTAATAACTGTAATCTGACAGTGTACGCATTAATTTGGAGGCAAGTGGCTTTCCACAGCCAATTTGTAGGGGTTGTGCCAAGAGTTGCGATTTATTGGAGCACCCGTTGCCGAGTTATGGGGTTTCGGAATGCCACTAATTTCATGCGGTGGTGTTGAATTTCGAAAAGTATAAATATTAAAGCGAAGGCTTTAACACTGCGTCGCCTAAAGGGAGGAGACGATTCGTTTCGGATTCAATTTTAGGAGAAATGAGTGTGCTAACCCGATGCCGAGCCATTGTTCTTTGCTCTGACTCGAGGGCACGGGCTCGTTTCTGCCATTTGTCGTCTTTGCTCGCCCCATATCCAATTGTTTCCAGGCAATGAATGTTTGAAGCTTTTAATGAATTTCACTCGAAACACACAGAGAGAAAAAAAAAGACAATATTTACACCGATTGATTTTGGCTTTGGGCTGATTACGCGAGCGGAAATCCATCTTGTTTCCACCGAATAAAATAAAAAAAGCTCGTTATCCCTCATTTTCTTTTATTTTATCATCGAATCGAACAAAATAAAATTTCAGTCTGAAAAAAAATATTTATGCGTTCGATGTGGACGAATCGTTATAAAATGTTGTTTAAAATGTTGGAAATTTAGGAATTCAGTATCACGCAATGTGATTTTTTTATTTTTTATTTTTTTTGGTTTTATAATTTAATTGGTCTGTTTTTCCCGTTTAAAAGTTTTAAAAAGTGCCATTAGGGGGAGTTTTGCGAAGAGGGATTCATTTTTCTTGTAAAAAAAACATCGAGGCAAGTGCATCCGCCTGTTTTATTGCCCTCTTCACGTCTCGAACAAGTCTGTATCTTTTCCTTTGTCTCATGAATTTATGACGTCGGTGCTTGGGCGACAGCAGGAGCTGTCGTCACTTTCATCTCCCTTTGGGCTCGACGAGTACTCTGCAGGCTTTGCCGGGGCTTCTGTCAAGTATTGACCTCCCCGTGATTAAAACACTGATAACACTAGAGAAACTCTGCGAGCACACCACTTTTCCCTTTTGCAGAATCTCGCATTTTTCTACGACCGAGTGCAGAGTGCAGCAACGCATCAATCTTGATTACGCCACGGGCGAGACTACGCAAAAGTAGCGCAATTTTTTTTCTTCTTTTATTCATTTTTTCTTTTCTCGTGTCGTAATTACGTGTCGAAGACAGACGATACGGCTTACGATGGTTAGTTTGGTGGTGTCGCGAGGCAAAAACTATAAACAACGATTCCCATTACCAGACTGGTGTTTTAAATCCTCTTGCATTACGTTTTACGTGCCAAGAGTTTTCCGTAAACTTCCGTCGGGTCCGAGCATGCGCAGTGTAAATTCTTTCGCCAAATAAAAATATTTTTAAGTAATTACAATGGGTCGACGTGGGTTCGGACGAGGAAAATTGACGGAAGGGCCTTTGGACAATTGTTACGGAACAGAATAGAAGCAATGGGCATTTTTTTGCAAAACTCTCTCTAGGAATGAAAACGTAGTGTCGATTCCTATTGATGGGAGAGACGACGACACGACACGCATCCTCTCTACCTTCCCTCCTCATTCCCCGAGTGTGAAGGGACCCCGGTGTTGTTGAATCCAATTTCCAGATGGAGAAGAAGAAGAAGAAAGCTTTCTGACCGATGAAAATCGGCCGAGAATCGACCGGGTTAACAGGCCATTAGGGGCGCATTTAATAGAGCACTTAAAATTCCTCGTGACATATAAGCTGGCTAAATGCAACCTGTGTGTTCTCGTTCGAGTCATAAAGTCATTTGTGCGCAACACCTTATACCATGTACACGCATTTAGTTTGCGATCGGTTTGGCTCAAAACTCGTAAAAGGGAATACGTTCGATGTAAATATCACCTTTTTAAGTCCCTCGGGGGATTAAGAAAATGGAAAAAAGGCCTTTTTTTATTTTTTAATATATGAAAATATAGAGGGAAGGGATTAATAATCCTTTGGTGGTACGCAATTATGCTTTAAACGAAGATTTGTAGCGTGCGAAATTGAAGTAATAAAGTATGGGTTTTAAAGTTTTTCTTTTCAAACTCGTTCTGATGGATTACGTAACTCCGTGAAGTTTATTTTGCGAATCGAACCTGCCACATTGTAAACACGAGAGCTTAAAGGATAAATAGAAAACCCTATTCACACAAACTAAGTTAATTTGTAAAGAGAAGTGGGGCGGGAAAAAAAAATGTTACTGCAATTCGATTAAAGGAGATTGTGAATAAATAAATAAATAAGTATCGATTTCAAGGAGTCTACGCCTGAATCGGCATTTAAATTAGGCAGAAGTTTTGATACATTATTGCAGTTCACTTCAGCGTTAACTTTTATTTATTTACCTTTATGCTTTTCTAGTTTACCAAGTTTTTCCTCTTGTGCTTTTTTTTCTTTTCGCGCAATTCTCGCCATGAATTACAAAATTACAGTTTGGCAATTTGTTGTTTTAGCCCCACATTCTCGGAATCCCGGCCGTGTGTACGAATGTACACTTGGCACCGAGGGAGTCCGGCGGACTTGGGTATTCCATGCTGTATGATTATTACATGGTACACTATGCATGGAAGAAATTGACGGGAAAAGGTGTTCGTTCGCGTATTAAACACGATCCATCTTTTTATTCGCCCATCTCATCCCATGGCATCCATCCCACCCTCCCTCTCTTTCTCATTAAGAATAGATAAGGATTCGTCGAGCATCCCAATATCCCTGAAGCGCACACTCAGACTAAATAATACATTCTTCCGCATTTCTCTTCACATTTGCTGCCAAGCCAATCCATCAGTTTAAACCCTAATTGCTCGACACTGTGGCGAAGCAGAAGCCCAAGACGAAGACTTTGCTGCATCGCGTAGAGATGATTTCCATCCGGTTAATCCGCTGGCAAATTACCACGAGAACACATTTTTAATTTTTTTATCCGTCGATGATGCTTTCAACTGGAAATGATTAAGGGTCGTGCAAATTTGAAATATTTGATTTTTTTTCCTTCTTCTTTTTAAGTCGAATTTGTGTTGGAATTACTTTTGGCAACCGGTTCCTTTATTTTTTGCCATTTTCTTTATTTATTTTAATATAAATGCAAGATCCAATTCGTTTCGGTCGGTTGTTCTGCATAAATGTTTTACTGTATTACACTCATCTCGATGTATATAAAACCATAAAAAAAGATGGTTTTTTTCCCCCTCTTGCTTTTCCTATGCA
The DNA here is from genome assembly GCA_034695885.1 of Geophilus flavus. Lineage (NCBI taxonomy): Eukaryota > Metazoa > Arthropoda > Chilopoda > Geophilomorpha > Geophilidae > Geophilus > Geophilus flavus. The sequence continues at coordinate 12,537 of JAQFZO010000206.1, forward strand.
TAAGATCATTTATTTTATTTTCTTGTTTTTATGCACCTTGGAGGTAAAGAACAATTTTGAGACGGGAATTGAAACTCGTCGTTGTTAAAGATTTATGAATTTAATTGTAAGGTAAAGTCGAAAAGATTGCGATGAATGTTTGATGGGATTTTTACGGGGTGGAAGACTGGAAGGGCATTTCCGGTACCCAGGAAACAACGTATTCGAAGGTTGCTTGCTCGAGTCGACACTTCCGGTTTTGTTTAGGAAGGAAATGAGTTTTCTATTAAATTTGATTACGTAATTTACTAGTTTGCGTCGGTCGTCATAAATTACGTGTTTTTAATCCTTGGACGACGATTCGATGTTGTTGTCCCCTTTTCTTTACCGGTTGGCTTACCTGCAGCGAACGCAATCAGTCAAACGAGCATTAGAAGTTATGGAGCAAACATCCAACTTGTCTAATTGCAGCAATTTATTTGGATTTATCTTTAGATTGCTGTGGATCTGTTTTCATTTATATAAATTGCTCGAGTTATTCTTGGAATGTTTGATTAAAATGTTTGATTAAATGAAAGCATTTACATTTCCAGTAAACTAACAACGACGCCAAATACACCAAGAGAAACCGAAATAAACATTTACCTTTTCCCCGATTTCGAGTGATACCGCATCAACGTTTCTTATTTTTATGTCGATGCACATATTTAAAGAAATATAAACAGCATAAATCCCTTGTTGTGTGACATTTATGGCAACTATAAAGCTTGCTACAATAATAAAAACCCACAGAGTACACAAGATTCGTGTTAGAAAAAAATTTTTTTTTTCGTTTTTCTTCTTTTTCCCAAAACTTTTTGACTCGTATTTGGTATTCACAAAGGTGTCATGTTTATTCTTTAGTAACCAAATCTTGCTCGCGCGTGATAGCGAGGTAACCCCGCCACCCGCGTAAATCTCGGGGAGTTCATTTCACGCTTTTTTTAGGTGTATGTGACAATCAAAATATCTCTGTCAGCAGACTTCATTAAACAAGGAAACCAAGGGAGCTTTTCTGTCTCGAGTTTCATAATGTCGCACCAGAGAATTTTTCCTCTCGCACCGCAATATAATTGCGGTGGGGTCATAACTTAACGTAAAGTTTGTATAAATCGTCCTAGCCACTGTTTATTATTAAAGTTGCTGGTTTTCTGGTTTTCGTCCATCTAGGGCTCGGTTTGTTTATGATTTCTCGAGTATTTCTGTGTGTGTGGGTCGTGGATGTTTGACCGATTGCCAACTGGTTTGCTTATCGTGTTTTCTGCTAATGTTGCACAAGTCTAGTCTGTAGTGGGAGGCGAACGGATCAGATTGAAGCCGGAGGAATTTCTTGAGACGTAATAAGTGGAAAAGAGAAAACATTCCACAACTTAATACCCACTCTTGTCTTTCGATACACGAGAAAACTTTTATATAGATTGGGGTACGAGAGGATAAAATAATATTTTTCTTGTAAAAATAACCGAGAGAGAAATTTAGTCGTAAATAACGACACTGAGGGTTTGACTGATGTCACCCGAGCTGCCGGGTAATTATGGATCGTGGATTTTATTTTTCTATTTTTCTTGCATCGGCTTTAATCTTTTCTTCTTCTTCGGCTTACCCCGTGAGCTTGTGAATGGCGAGTCCTTCATTAGAAGTCTCTTGATTCTGTTCTGCTGCTTACTCGGGTCGGGTTTTTTGCTTTGACAAAAGCGCGGGGTTTGAAGGGGAAAAAAATGTGGAAATCACGGCTTTTTAAATTAGGGAGGCTAGCGGCATTCGAGCGTCGTGCGTGGGGGTGTGCGAGTCGGTGGATCGACTCTGGGTTTTCCATCCACACCCACCTTTCGACGTATTTACACACTCGTTAAGTAAATTTACATGGGGAGAATTTTCTTGTTTGGTCTGATGTTGACTGATACGACTTCTTTAATGATTTTTTCTTTGGTTTGTGTGGGTTTGGGAGGTGATTTAAAGGTCATTTCCGGTTGGGTAAGACGTTGGAGTGAGTAGGGGAAAAATTCGAGGTTTGGTGTAACCGGAAGTGGCTTAAAAGAAATTAGTGTATTGCAGGAAAACTTAAAAAACATTTGTTTCGGTGTGTTTTTTGAGTGATGAAAGTGATTCTAGGGTACTTCCGGTTAGAATAGAAGTGTGGATTTTTGTGGGAGATGTGTTCCAGGTCGTGGTGTAACCGGAAGTTGTTTTAAAAAGAAACGAGTTCATTGCAGGGAAGCCAAAATTGTTTTTTTTTTCCTACTCTAAATGAAAATTCGATCGATTTTTGAGAATTTTATTTCAAAAATGCATTATTTTTTTCTTTTTTTTTTTTAAAAACCAATGACATCGGTGTTAGATCCACCACCTCCACTCCCACACACTCTCGACACCACGAACATAACACGATTATTTAAATAAAATATTACAAGTGTAATGTTTTATTACAAACATCCAAACGCAATAAAACAATAACCCCTTTCGCTTTGCTCGACCTTTACATCGACCTTCCCATCGACGCCATTTAAAAGACGCAATAAATATATTATAATTCTCTCTCTCCCAATTTGGACGAGTGGCCCGACACAAAATAAGAAAATAAAAAAAAATAAAATAAAAAATTATGCAAATTCCTTTCTTTCGAATCGCTGCAGCCACAACGAAACTCGAGTAACGTAAACAGATTCCATTTGGTCCATCTAGGAATAAGATTTTACTTTGGCCGAAGGGCCCTCGTAAAACGCTCGAGACGCGGCAAAATATATATATATATATATAATATCTAGGAGTATATAGGTAAAGCCAAGTTTGTTATTACGACTTCGCCATGAACCATTACCGATATTAACTTGTGCATGTGTAGGACGTTAGCGCATGCGCGGGAAAAGATGTTTGCAGCACACTTATTTGGGAGATGGAAAACCTTATCGACTATATGAAGAGATTTAATTTGAGTGAAGCTTTTCGCTCGGTTACTTTCTTCCCCGTTCCGTAACGAGTTTACAAACTTGTTGTTTAATCAGTTTGGAAAATTTAATTTCCATAGGTTTTTCGAAGGGCTAAATTGCATGCTGGGTCTGGGTGCTTCATTTTTCCCAGGAGGACGTGTAACCCAAATAAGATGAGGTTTCGAGGTGAGTGTGTTTGAACCCTTTTGACCCCACCACGTTCTTCACCCTCCAGTAAAAGTTGCTCTACTTTTATACAATGTAGCAATAGAAAATCCATGACATGGACCGAGTCCAAGGCCAATCAATTTCATCCTCACTTTAAAGGAGAAATATAAAAAAAATTTTTTTTTCTAAAAATAAAAATAAATCCTTAAACCAATCTATACTTCGCATTTTTGCCATTTTGGATGATAAGGAAATTCCTTTTCACGTATATAAGAAATTGGCGCAAATCCAAAGGTGTCAGTTTTTAGATGGGTTAAGTGAGTTATGTTAGACCTCGTAATAAATCGAGACTTAAGCAAATTTTTTCGTGTCATGGATTACATTATGCGTGATTTAAGGCGATATTTAGACATTTACCCTGATTAACCGCTCGTCTCGATTTACTTTTATGACCGAAATTGACATTTCGACGTAAAATTTATTTATTGCACTTTTTAAAAATTAAACATTTCATTTTTTTCTTTGTCTCGCATTGCCCCTTTAAAAATTAAACATCGAAGTTAATTCTCAATCATAAAACTCGAAATTGTTTTTTTAGACATTGAATTATTTGTGTTGTTTTTCTTTATTTCTCTTTTATGAGTTCTATTTTGATTCAGTTTATTGTTTTTGCGGGTTTTTATTTTATTTTATTTTTATTTTTTTAAAGGATATTTTTATTGTATGTATAAGGAAGAAAAGAGTTGAGTTCTTTTCGCGTGTTTGATTTTATTTTGCCAGAAGCTTCAATTTTAAAATTCAGATACGGTGGAGTTTTTGCCATGCATTCAAATCGCTTTTGTAGCTAATAAAGTAAAGGAACGATTTGGAGATTAGATTTTGTACTTACATTTATAGAAATGAAAAGTGTTTTCTAAATTGGAATGAATAATGTTACGTTTATATTAACCCGAATCAAATAAAACTGAATTAATAATAATAATAAAAAGAAATTTGTAAACGCATAAAAAAGTTTGTGCAAACTGCCTTACTTTATCGATTTTTTTTTCTCCTTGAAAAAAAGGGTAAAAAATATGTCGAAGTGAATATTTAAATTCTCATTTTCGGCGGTAGTAGAATTTTTTTTTATATTTTCATTTTATGGTTGCTTAGTTGATGGTTGCTTTGCAAATCTGAGAGATTGAAACGAGGTCTAGTTTTACGTCGGCCTTTGAAAAATTCAGAATTTTCAGTCCCACATGTCGGTAGTGGCGGGTGCGAGTGTGCTCGTGCTTACCCTGCCTCACGTCTGAGGCTGTTCAATTTTTCAGTGAGTGCTCAGCCCAGTGCTGAGCGAACCAGTTCTGTACCTGGTAAAGGGGGTGGGGAGGAGGAAAAAGCATCGATTGCCTCCAACAGAAGGAAACATTATCTTTGTGGTTGCAAGAAATATTTTTTTTTTAAAGAAATGAAAAAAGGGGCAGTGGGGTACTTGTTGGGTCGACTCGGTGGTTGCACGGGAAGGGAATTGGAAGTGGTAAAAGGCGATCGATGATCTATGGTGATTGCAATGGGAAATTATCATTTAAATTCGAGTTTGGCTTTACTGCATTACACGATCGTTCGATTCTGCGCAAGAATTTCGAGCGGTTTTAATTGCCACTTCCGGTCTGTTCGTGGGGTCGAAGTTGTGGAGTTTTCTAGCGTGTGGATGTTGCTCGGTGCCTACAAATTTTCGGGGGTCTCGCGGACCGGAAGTTGAATTTTAACGTGGTCGACGAAATTTTCTATCGTTTGCACGAGAAACGATTCCGAGCGGATTTAATTGCAACTTCCACTCAATTTGTGGACTGGAAATTTTAGGGGTACATTGTACGTGAGTGAAGGTAAGTACCCATGAATTTTCGGGAATCTCGCAGAACCGGAAGTTGGGTTTTATAGCGATCGAAGTGACGAATTTTCGATCGTTAGCACTGGAAAACGGTTCCGAGTGGTTTTAATTACAACTTCCGGTCGGTTTGAGGGGTTGTAATTTTAAGAATTCGTAGTACACGAGCGAAGGTCGTTGCCCCTGAATCTTCTTCGTTTATCCGGAAGTTGTATTTTAAAGCGATGGTTTTTAACTCGTTGCTTTTTCGATATTGATCTTCGCTAGCAAGTAGCCAATTCTTGGTTTAGCAGTAAAACTTCTCCCTTGCGCAAACGCAGCCAATGTTTGCCTGTGGTCACGCATTTACGATACGGAGGCAGATTTGCATTGTTTAAACTTTTTCCTCCCCCTTCGGTCTTTAGACTCTTTAGTGGTTGGCTTTGGACTTTGTCACGTGGTCGTGTTTGCTCATACTTATGCAAGAACCTGGGGGTGAAGGGAGGGGGAGAAACGAGGATGACTTGCCTGCTGGTCAGGTTTCTGACAAACGGTTTGCATTTTTGGGAATGGATTTTTTTTTGTTACTTACATGACATTTTCTCGAACAAAAAAATTTTTTTTCTTTCCTTCTCTCTTTTCTATGGCGAGAGAAATGATGACATTTTGTAGCTGTCAAAAGGCAGTGACATGTAGTCTTTATTTTTCTTTTTTTTTCTTTCTTGGGGGAAAGGAGGAAGCAATCTCTGACCAAATACATTATTTTTTCGTGTTCATATTTAATATTGAAGCTTTTCTATTTGTTATTGTTTATACAATTTGTTTTCCCCCTTGACGGATGATTGCGAGTCGACGGATAAAAGGTCATCCGGGTTTTCTTTTTTTTTTTTTTTTTGAGCATCGAACCGAGGAATTTGGAACTGCGGCTTGCGCATCCTCCAGCTAAGGCCGCTAAACCATCAATCAAACGAATTTATTCTCCGCATGGATGTTTTGTTTCATCATCAATTCGTCGACCACAATATTGCGTCTTCTCACGTACTGTATATGCTCGGGTGGTGTAATGCAATTATTCGTGCACGTAATGAACTTAGTCAGAGGAGTAATTACGCAATAATACGATATTAGCGGAACGTGAACGGGGCGTCTAAAGAATCGGCAAGTCACTTAACCGAATATTATTTTTCTATTTGTCAAAACGATGCGGTCCGATTTGCACGATCGATCCGCATGCGAATTTGGCATTTCACTTGTAATTTGCTCGATATCAATCAGATCTTGAATTACTGCCGCATATTTTGATTATCTGCAGTAATTAAAAATTAGCCCGACTTAATAATTCAACGGGAACGACGATGGTTAAGCTGGCAAATTGAGTTTCGACAGTGGCAGTGTTTTTTGTTTCTCTTTCGACTCGACACCCAACCATCGGTGTATAACGAATGCAGCAGTTTAACGGAGGCGTGTGGGGAGACGCGCGGTGAAGCTTGGTGGCTCCCCTGTGGTGACGAGTTTCTTGTTTCGTGGCAGGCAGGGAAGAAGAACCTCCTGCTGGCTGCCCCTGCCCTTTTCCCCAGTGGCTCCGCTTCGCACGTTCCACGTTAGCTAAATTAAAGACCCTGCGCTCTTCCTCTCTGCCACTTCGGACTCGAGCTGCATCGTGGCTGTTTATTGGTCCATATTTGATGATTACCCGTGGGGATAGTGTAGCGAGTCCATTGAAATTACTCCTCGCTTTGTAACTAATGAAATAAAGTCCACTCGTCGACGTGAAAGAAAGGGAGAATCATTTAAATGCCATGTTTGTGTCCACGCGATACATTTTTGTCATAGCATTTTAATAAAAAGAGACGAAAACTCGGCCTCCTTCCCTCCCTCCCTCCCTCCCTCCCTCCCTCCAAGTCCGATCCGGTGCAATTAAGAGGAGAATCGAAGGGGTTGGAAGGCGCTGCCCGGTCGTCACTCCAACACCGCAGCGAAGCCCGCCCACAACCTCTCACCCCTAGTTAGGAAAACGCCACGAGTGGATTGACGTGGGGGCAACGAGGTTTCTGGAAGCTGCAGTCACGTGGCGCACGAAAAAGGTTGATGAAGAAGAGAGCGAATTATCGATTTCGAGCGCGCTCTCGTATATTAGTCGTTTTAGAATTTTGGTTTGTTGTTTGGTTTTTAATTTTTATTTTTTAAGAAAATGAGAAAAGAAACGTTTGACTCGGTTTTGCCGATTCGATTAGGATGCGTGAAATAATAGATGAAGCCATCGGAATTGTCATTTGTCTATCACAGCTGCGTATTGGATCCTTCCCTTCGCTTGAATCATTTATTAGCGTCGAACAAATTCCAATAGAAGTTGTTCGAAAACAGCGCAGTTGTTCCTCGTTTATTGAGAAAAGCGAAAATTTATTTATCGCATTCTGATTGATGTGTTTAGAGTAAAAGATGTTTTCAATGGCGTCGTGCGAAGCAGAATTTTGATATCCAGGGAATTTTGGCAGGTGTTTGTTGTCTAAAGGAAGGAATGGATTTTCTCTGTTCTTTCTTGAAAGCTTTTTTTTTTCCTTTCTTTTTTTTTTAAGTTTGGTTTTATCACTCTCACCCCCATTCCTCTCTTTCGTTCTATTCCCCTTCTCTTTTTCTCACTCTCTCTCTCTTTCTTTCTTTCTTTCTTTTGTTAGCATAAATACCTTGTTCTGACACCAAACGTGAGTGTTTATTTGCCACGTCGATGCTCGGCGTGTATTCAATTTGATAAAATGAAGCGATACGGAAGCGAATATCTGGCGTTTATCCATCGGTCTGGTCGGATTTTCACATTTTGAGCAGTTTGTGTTCAATAAATTGCAGGCAGAATTATGTGGTGTTGTCCACGAGGGGAAAGTTAAGGTGCTTTTCTGTGTGCTTTTATCTGGAGGCAATAGATCTCTTGTCATATATATCGAGGAGAAATGGCTTGCACTTACTTTATATCGGAAGTAGATGGAAGGAAAAAATGGGAAAATATTGTCAGGATTGCACATATGTACCGGAGTGTTCCGCTGGGAGAAATTTGCTACTAAAGGAATTTGTGGTCTGTTTATCTCAAACTCCATTTTTGCAAATGTTACACTTTATCAACTCCAACGTTTTTACTACTTTTTCTCACTTTTCTTTTGAATATTTTTTACACGTGTCTGTGGTCGGGATTAATTCATTTCGTGACCACAGCTCACATGTACGTAGACTAGCTTATTTCAAACTTATTCATCCAGACATGAATAACCGAGTAAACAGAAAAAAAGGAGTGATCTACATTTTAAACATGGCTGCAGTAACAAGACAATCCGTTTAAATGAATCAAATTGCTTTAAATAACCACAACAGCAACATTTTCAGTTTGATCCGCCATTTTTGTCAAACTTTTACTCGCCATGCATTCTGGTTAGAAGGTTGAGCTATCTCGTGGTCTTCGATCTAGTTTAAATAACACTTAACTCAATCTAGTTTAACACAGTCTAAGCTAGCTTGATTTAAGCCACGTGCCCTCATACCTCATTTTAAAACTAGTTTTGAAATTTAATGCTTGTAAAATTAAGATACTACAAAATGCCAACAGATGGCCTCAACCCATACAAAAAACATGTAGCTACATTCTGGCCACAAAAATATGTTTCACGTATCGAAATTATACAGAGTAGAAAAATGACAATCATACATAAGCTTACATATCGCATATACCTTAATAGTAAATTGAAATGCACATATTATAAACATTCTAACATTTGCACTTTCTGTATTATATTATTTTTTATATAACAAATCATTAGCGATATAAAGAAAATTGATGAACCTAACCCCGAGCAGTCTCTTGTAGCTGTCGGGAGCGTAAAAACGGATGTCTTGCCTTCGATTATCACGTGACATGATTGTATTTCCGCCTTGTGTGCCCTGACAAGTGTGCGGTGATGGAGGTCCAAACATGCAGTGATTGCCAGACGATTCTGCGGTTGGGGTCGGGATGTGTGCGGAGGGGAAGTCGACGAACGGGGGGCGATGAGTCTAAGGTGAACGAATGCATTTGTACGGAGATGAGTATTTTCAATTTGTTTTATCAGTCCATTTCCCTTCGCTTCACCTCACCTCACCACTTTCACAAACGTCATTTAGATCGCATATTTGCAAGAAACGTAAAAAATAAACACATTTATCACTTTTTTTTTTCTCTTTCCTCCCCTTCCAACATTTTTCAGGCCACAACTTTAAAACTAAATTTTTTTAATGAAATTTCTTTCAAAGTTGTAAAGTTAATTTGTGTGAAGATGTGAAATGTTTTCTAATACATGCGCGCTCGATTTTTTTTAAATTTTTTTTCTCTTAGTCGAGTCAGTCGGTAAGGAAAAAAAATCGGAAGAAAAAAGGGAAAAAGATTCCTAACCCTTTTTTTAAATTTTATTTTCTTTATTTTTTTTTTATTTAAAGGCACACTTCTCTAAGGTGTTAGGGGTGAAAGTACTGCATGGAAAATTGCAAAATTCCTCCAGTGCCATTGCTTTTACACTTTTGCACTCGCACTAGTTTGAGTTTGTAGATGCGTGAAAAATGCGTTCAAATAACACGCGCTCCCACCATCTGCCACCTTGGTTCTTTTTATCTTCGTCAAAGAGATCACTTTTAAAGTGAAAAAGTCTTGTCTCTCTTGAATGAGTGCCAACGGAAAAGGAAATTTTTAGCAATTACCAAATTTTCACTGTTTCTCACACTTTTGCCACAGCTGTTCATCGAGACTCCTGTAATCTCGGTAGAATTACTTCGCCAGGCTTTAAATGTTCGTTGCACGCCCGATAAACTCGTAATACCGAGTTTCTAGGACGAAGAAAACAGTTTTCGAGTTTTGCCTGCGACTCGGTTTGTTTATGCCGTCATGCAGCGATCGGCCATGAATTCTTAATGGCGTGACGAAGCGATTGTTTAGGGTGAAGTGATTGGGAGTGTGTGTGTGTAGGGAAAAATGAAAAAGTTGTGTGGGTAATTCGATCGAAGGTGATGACATGCCGCTCGTGTTAACGTCAGCGAGTTTATTTAAAATTCTATTTCGGACTGCATTCGAGCTTAGTTCGGCTTTGCATAGTCATGAAAAGCAGATTCCCTCGCTTTACACGTGTTTTCCGTGTGTAATGGCTAGAAATCTTGGAGTCGACAAAAGTTTCGAATTTAAAAGGAAAAAAATTATTGTATCGGGTAGATTTTTGTTTTTTGTTTTTTATTCTCGTCTCGGTGGACATCCGGGGCATTCATCGACACATCCCGCATTTAATTTTAATAATTCCACGAGCACGAAAGGGAGAGACATAAATGTTTAAAAACATTTTAAATAGAAAGAGAAAAAGAGAAAAAAGAAAATCAATCGGAAAACGCAGGACTCATTAAACATTTAGGTCATTGGTTACGTGGAACTATAACAAACCGTGCAACTACATGGCATTGTGTTTGGGGTTGCCGCATGCGCATTTCAATCGAAAATCGTAGCAGCTGTGCTTGACAACCATCCCATATTCAGTGTATACACGACCCTTCGACCCCCGAATAATTTGCTTCGTGCGCAATGTGCATCCGAACGCCGGGAACGACGGGAAAAAGGTGATTCGTCATCGAACATCTCGTCGTTGCAAGAAAACACTTAATTGGTTCGTCGCTAATAGCCTCGTAATGACGGCCGCCCGATTAACTAAACTAGAGAAACTAAAGCCTTGTTTACATTCCCTTTGGATATTTCCATTACGAGAAAAATAAACATCGATCGCATTAAAAGTAATTAATATTTTTTCTTTCCCCATCTCGTTTCACATGCGATTAAGAAAATAAAGGAAAAGATTCACCCGCGATTTTTCTTCCATAATCGTCTGTTTTTCTTGTTTATTTTCTTTTATCCGTTTGAAGTATTAAAGGCGTTCGTGTCGACAGCTTATCAGTACAGAAAGACGTTACAATTTTACCCTTGGTTGGCTCTTTGGATTCGATTTTTTTCCCCTCTTTTCCTCCTCCTCTTCCTCCTCCTCCTCCCATCAAACCTTAGCAAATGATACTATCTCTCACCTCATACTATTTGCCAATAGCTTTACAGTCAACATAGAAAAGCCGCTTTTTCCCCCCTTTTCCATCTAATTCTCCTTTGACGAAAAGTAAAAGGATTTCAAATTTCGTGTATTTAATAGACATTTTCTTTTTCTATGATAGGAAAATCGTCGAGTGTGGTGACGTCGAAAATAATTAAAATATGTTTATGTTTTGGTAGGGGCACCTGGAATCGACGTGGTGGACAAGCGAGAGAAGAGAGAGAGAGAGAGAGAGAGTATGTGTGTGCGAGAGAGCGAGTTAATTTCCTGGCGTCGTTGATAAAAAATATATTGACTCTGGAAAGCCAAAGAAGGTAAGAGAGCTTCCTCTGTAGATTGATAATGTTATCGGGTCGGTCGGTGGTTGGTGGTGTTGTGTGCCACGTCGCTGCAGGGTGACGCAAGACGGCGCTCGTGGGTTTTGGGGGAAGTGTAGGTGTGGGGTGGGTGTATCGAGACGCCATCTAAATTAATTTTCGATATTGCGCCTTTTCCTTCCCCTCCTGCCTCGTTTTCGCCTCCTCGGCTCTCTCCTGCCGTCTCAGGTGCGGCTGCGCGATATTGCGCGCCATCAATTAGTTACTGGGACCCTTAACTCCGGTTCGGGTGGATTATCTTTTTCTTTTTTTCTTTTTTCTCTCGGTTTTATGTTAATTAATTAATTTATTAATTACCGCGGCGTCCGCGAGTGACGGGGATTAACCCCGGTCGAGTCGGTTCTTGATTCCGAAGGGTTTTTGAAAGTACTTACCGAAGAATTGGAGTTTTGAAATTTTCAGGATTCTGTACGTAATGGGGGCAGTACTCGAAATGTGAGTGCAACTTTAGGATCCGCAGGATCTTTAAGTCCACTTCCGGTCAATTTTGGAGTTTGGGGGTAGATCTCGGGATCCCCATAATTTGGGATCGAGTCTCTTAAGAATTATTAAGGTAGATTTAATTCACATGGGCGTTTGGGGTCTGATGGAGAGTACAACTTTAGTGACTCGAGGATGCCCTCGTAGAAATTTAAAATTTTTATCGATATACGTCGTATAAATTTAATTAGAGTAAATAGCGCCTGGCGGGGAAATTGGTTTATAAAAAAGTGGAAGAGATGTTTGAAAAGTTTTGCGATGTTTCTTTCTGTTTGTGGATTCGATGGATGCAGGCAGTAAGGCAGTGAAGGCAGTGAGCAACAACTTTTTCAGTCGATGGGCTCATTTGAGCGAGAATGCGTTGCAACGCTCGTTTCCAAAGTGTTTTGGACGCGTCGGAGCAACAGACTGATTGGTTATTCTTGCCGGTTAGTGGAATAGTTGGCAAGTGGGGTGTCGAAAATCCCCAAACGATCGTCGAGGACAGTTCTCGGTCATTACTTAGGGGGTCGGTGAGAAAGATATTCGTCATAAATAGCGCTTTTGGCCGCTGACCAACGGACAGATAAAACGATGGTGGTGGCGTGTTTGGGATTTAAATGTGACATTTTTGTGATGATTCTTGGCGAATGTCGTCGTAAAAGAGCAGCGACTCAAAGGAGTTTGCTGTGTTTGTATGTACTGTAAAGAATCGTGCGGACGCTCCGAGCCCGACTTATTTATTAGGCTAGATGCGATGCGACGCCGAAGAGAAGACGAGAGGAGAGAGAAGAGAGAAGAGATCTGCTGGGCAAGGCCACGATTTATGATGTGGCCGTGTTGTCCACCTCGACACCTATTGTGCAGCTGTGGCACGTAGCAGGAGTCGAGCCGACTTGGACAAGTCATTGTGAACGAGAGAGAGGAATGGTGGACGCACTTAGACCTGCCCCCGACTCGTCCTCGTGTTTAATTTTGTGGCCGACTTCTTTTTCACGGGTTATCTTGAGTTATGGTCACTCCTTTTCGCACCGATAAAACTCTTTTCCCCCGGTGGAATCCGAGAAATATCACCCCCGGTGACGCCACCAATCGATGTGGGATGGAAAAATCTTTGCACATTTTAAATGATTAATGATGCGTTGCACGTACAATTAAATCTTTAAACAGCAAAGTAAACATTCTATGTCGTCTTGGACTCGTTCAGGTGAACGGCGAGAGAAATGAAGTGCTGGGCAAACACACACACTCACCTCACACTCTTCCCCCTCGTGTCGAATAGTGGAGTTGGCCTCGGATTCCTATTGATTCGTGTTTAAAACGTGCTGGAGCTCTGTTTAAATGGGGAAGGAAAAGCTCGCAGTATTGGATGACCGGTGTGTCCATCGAAGAAAAGGGCGACCGAGTTAAGTGATTGGGCGAAGGGCCAGATCCACGGCCAGACGAGTAGAGTTGGCATCGTTTTCACTTGGATATTGGTTTACAAATCAACAAGTTTCAATATCTGTTGCTGGCAACTTGCAATCGATGTCTTTCTTAAGCGAGACCACGTCGATACGACTCCAGTAAAAACTTTTAATGCACTTAACAAAACGTAGAGACAGAGGGAGAAAAAAAAATCGTCATAACCGAGTTATCTATATTAGCCTGCATTAATTTAAACCTAATACTCCCCAGTCGAAACTATCGGAAATTTGATAAGTGAAGGGAGGAGGAGGAGACGAGGAAAAAAATTGTGACAAGAGACAAAGAGTTAAAGGGACGACGGTGTGGAATGTAGAGAGAAAAAATGAGTAGTGTCGAATTATCGAATTTAGTGTAGAAAATTGATAATTTGCAGTTGTTTTCCCAGGAGAATGTGGCAATTTCCCATTCCGAAGCCAAAGATTTTATTTACATTACAAGAATTGTGCACACATGGTGATTCGTTTGGTTTCGATTAAAGTTTGCACGAGAAGGATCTCGTCATGCCAGAAATTGAGGTGGCTTCTTATTTTATTTCCCCAGCGAGGGCAATGGAAAATTTCCAACTCGAATCGAGATAAGCGCTTTTACGGGCTAATTTTGGCAGAAGGCCTTCACCGAAATTCACTCTGGAGAGGAATCATCTTTGTGCCATATATTGGTCATACGCACACGACGAGACATTGCTTTCTAATTATTCTAATAGTTAAGTGAAACGTAAAAAAGAAAAAAAAACACCGTGTACTCCACGCGAGCTTCACTGCACCACTTTATTTCTAAACAAATTTAACTGGATGGAGACAATTTCTCGTTCCATTCGCACTTTGTACTCTCTCCCTGTTGCACCGTGGGAATTGCTGCTCGTTAGTTGTGTCGGGAATGAAATCATCCTCTCGTGCCCCTTGCGAGGGAAGGAGAGAGAGAGAAACGTGTGAGCTGCAAACTTTTTCGTCGGTGGCTGACTGGCTGGTTGGGTTGGCTTCCCCTAATAGAAGGCGAGCAGAATTTCGTGCATCCAGATAAATCAGCCGAATGTGTGAGGTGGGTGCCTTCGGTTTTCAAAATTGCATCAAGCCGAGCACACACACACACACACATCCACCACACACCCGGTCTTAAGATACCGTTAGGAGGTTTCGTAGTTACGATTCAGCCTGCTCTCGCTGCCCGCAAAGCCATGTATAATTCATTGGTGTGTATACATGTGTTGCTTTGCTTCCTTAGATTGACTCGGGGAAAAAAATATAAAAAGTACCGTTCTGGAGTATTTTTTTTGTTATAGACAAATGAGGCGAATTAAATGCCATAGATATGGGTGTCGGGCTGTTAGCTCATTAGGTATTCATGAAAGGAACCGGAAGTTTGGTCGGAAAACGAAATTTTTTCTGCTATTTTTTTTTCAATGTTTGATGTAAAGTAAAAGTTGGTGGGTCGGTTGGCATCGAGCAGAGCCTCGTTGTTATATCTATTCATGTATTCGTTGCTTTTTTGATCCCATAACGGGAAAAAGTGCAACATGCAAGTTTTTCGGTGATTACTATGCAGGACGAGATATTGCATGATCCCCGCGTCTTACGCGGGTCCCGGGGAGTGTCGTGATTGTGCATTCAGCAGAGAGGAAAGTAACACGCACGATGATGACATCAACACCGACAAAATTCATTGAGTCAAGTTTTTCCCATTTCTTTTGTTTTGAACGGGTGCCCACACCGAATGTGTAATGAAATTGAAATTGCTTCAATTCGACGAGGGAAACAAGAGAATCGCAAATATTTTCTTGTTTTTTTAATTTTAGAAAGAAAAAGGAAAAATTGGCACTTGGTGCCTATCAGGGAATTTTATCTGATAAGAGTTTTCTCTTCTTTTCTTTTCCATAAATTAGCATTTACATTTATGGGGGGAAGAAGTAAAGGAGTTTGAAACACGAAAAGAATTCCATTTGAGGTGAGTTGTATTCACTCGAGTCTTTTTTTTCTTCTTTCTTTTCTAACCCCGGCCATCTCCTCCTATCTTTTTTATTTCATATATGGATCCCCCAAGTTTCTTTTTGCTCATTGGAAATTCCTATTCATTCATCCATTTCAATCTCTTTGGCCGGGTTGCACCAACGATAAACAGAGTTTAAATCGCAATTTAAACTCTGTTTAGTCAAAATTTCGTTGCACAATACATTTTTTATTGCTAACTCCAGTTTAACTTTAACTGGCCCTTTTTGGCCAGTTAACTATTTAACTGGAGATTTTTCTGTAGAAAAATGGCGGCCGCAACGGAGTTATAGATCGAGCAGACGAAGACGATTACGAGTTGTATCAAGCAAACGACGAGTATCGAGGCTCAATGGCAAGTATCGAGTGGGCAATACTCACCATCATCGGTTTAATACTCGCCATCGTTCGTTCTCTCGATCTAACTTAATCGTCCACTCAGTACTCGTCGTCGTCGTCGATTCGATATTCGTTATCGTCAGTTCAATCACTCGCTCAATTTAATTCGTCGACTCCTATGATTCTACTTTCTTTAGGTAATGTAATGTGGCATATTTTCGGAATCGTCTCGCGGAGCTGAGTCCGAAAATCGAATTGCCGGAGCTAAAATCTATGCACAACATCGCGACAATCTCGATAGAAAATCCTTAGATTAAATTTTGAATGTTTCGCGATTTTCGCTTTGTTGCACACGTATTTCGGCCCCGACAATATGATTTTTGGACTCAGAACGACGAGAGGATTCCGAAAATATCATACCACACATTACAAAAGTAAAATCAAAGTAGAAATCACCCCCATCATCATCCAGGCTGAATGCATAATTTGGTTTCAAAGGAGGAGAAATAAACACAGAATAAGGAAATAAATTCAATGATCACGTGATTGCAGCATCCAATTGGATTCTTGGTTTCAAAAATGTACAGTTAAAGCAAGGTTTAACAAACTTGGGTTTCTGTAAAGCGAGGTTATTTTGATGCAACAGAAATTTTTAACTGGAAGTTAAAAATCTCAAGTTAGTCAAACTGGAGATTATTTAACTGACGATTTAGCCAATGTTGGTGCAACCCGGCCAAAGTCTTTCTATTTCTCCTACAGGGGGCAATGCTTAAACGATTTATCGCTGGGCACAAAGCAGTCATTAGTCAGTTTTATACCTCTCTTCGACGCTAGATGAAAGTTTTTCGGACGAGTTTCCACCAGTTAAATTAATAAGTATACATGTAACAAATATGTTTTTAAACAAGATAGGGTGCAGTATTGCCGTATAATAAAAATTTATAAACAGGTCAAGTTAGAATGTTAGAAAACTTTGAAAAATGGGTGGAAAATTATAAATTCTTAATAATTCTTAATAATTATAAATTATAAATTATCGATCCTCTGGATGACCTTTGACCGTGTGACTACAAGTACAGAGTAGAACTTGAATAAATGTACACATCCCATTATTTAATACCCTTAGGGTGGGTTCCACCAACAAAAGTTAAATTTAAGGTTAGCTAAACTAAAGTTAAATTAACCAGCACATTTAAACTTGGGAGTTAAATATTTTTGTTTCACCAAACTTTTTTTGAATAAATTAATCCTCAGTTAGCTAACCCAAAATTTAACTTTAAAGTTTTGTAAGAAAGGATTTCATTGGCTAGAATAAGTCATGTGATCGCACAGTGGTTAGTGTTGACATAATTAGTATAACTAGGGGGTGACTGAAATAAACCGAAAAATCAACGAGTTTCGAATAATTTTCATGGAAAACTCAACGATTTTCATCCACCGATTGTTTGGGTTTGGCCGAACGATTAATATCGTTTTCGATGAAAATTACTCGTATTTTTTGATTTTTCAGTCTTTTTTTGTCTGAATTGTGTTTAAAAAGCATGTTTGATCGATTACTTAAGAAAATTGACCTGATTTTATAATGTTTAATGATGATTTGATCGGCGAATCGCCGTAATAATATCTAAAAATCTGACAAAATATCCTGTTTAATCAGCCAAAAAAATGCTGCATTGGATAAAATAAGTTTATCTTGCCTTAAAATTTGTGTCATTTAATTGTGGTCGTCGTAAATGGCCAAATAAAACGTCAAGGGCCACCAGATTCTCAACATCATCTTCCTCTCTAATGTATTCCACCATTTTATTTCAAGTTAAAATAAGAGTTAAATTTTTACTGGCCAAAAATGGCCAGTTAAATTTAAAATTTAAATATCTTGCTCCCACAAGCAATGTATGTACTGGTTTTTTACCCGATGATCATTCAGCATTTTACGAAAGATAAAGTTGCCGTGTTGGGTATCATCATTAGAAAGGATGAAACCCCCGACTAGATGTTTTAACAAAAACATTTTATGAAAAAATTCTTATTCTGCATGAATAACATTTTTATTAAGAAGTTATTAAGAAATTTTAGGTTTTGTATCAATTGAAATTGTTTTAATCTTTTGTAATTGACAAGTTCCTCTGTCTGTGTCGCAATTGGGACTCTGGTATTTCTTCTGTAATCAAATTAATTTTAGTCTTACGCAGTTAAAAATATTTCACATTATTTTATTTTATTTCTTTTTTCTCGTCTACTTGATTCTTGGAAACCATAAGCAGCAGCAACTGTTTGTCGTTTTGTGTTTCGGATCATTTGCTTTATTATTCGATTTTATTAAATCTCATTACAGTTAAACAGACACGTTATAATTATAAATGTATGAGCAATACTCCAAAGTAAATAAACAATTGAACATATTATACCCACAATTTTTATTTTCATCGCATAAAAGACAGAAAAAAATTATAATTGTAATTTTTGACATTAGTCCAACACCACAACATCTTCGTTCATCTCATCAACTCATTTCCTATTTCCATACCTATTTGTGTCAAAAATTAGTTACTTGCTCTGTTTTCACGAATTCCATATTTATTTTTTTGCTAAATGGCCTAATCACTTTTCAACACCCTCTGGTGATAGATTTTGAGTTCAAAACTAGATCACCATCAGACGAGATCTCGCTGTAAGATCTCGTTCGAACGAGATCTTGTATTGATATCTCGTTCGAACGAGATTTTGTATTGATATCTCGTTCGAACGAGACCTCATTCGTTTTGAAAAGAATTGACTTATTCTTTGATCAAATGAATGAATAAATTAATTTTTTAACAAATAAAGACATTATAAAAGTCTAAAGTAGCAAAATATTAATAATTGCAGACAAAATGTTGTTTTTATTTTGTGGATTCAACTGGATTCAGCTGGATTCAGTCGGATTCAACTGGATTCAGTCGGATTCAACTGGATTCAGTCGGATTCGGTCGGATTCAATGGATTCAGTCGGATTCAGTCGGATTCAGCCGGAGGGTGTACGAGGATTCAGGCGCATGTCATACCCCTCGAAATTTTCACATACTTTCTTTAAAATATATTTTAATGAGAATAAGTGACGTCTAAAATTCAAAACTAAAATGTGTTTTAATATTTGAATGCAGCTACTGTGTGTTGTAATGGATGCATCTCATAAGTTTGTACAGTACATTGGAACTAATGATGTCTACGTCATTGATTGGAACCAAACCAACAGATTCGGATGTATAATTAATTTATTCAAAGAAAACATACAAATAACTTCGGCGATTCATCACTAGATGTCGCTACGTACAACAGTAGCTCAAAATCTCACAAACTTTTTAATAATTTTCTTTACTACTTTTAACAAAACTTTACATTTTTTTACCCAATACAAACGACATCAGCCAATTAAAAACAATAATCGAGAGGGATTCGTCAAAAACCGGGGGCTCTAAACGATAAAGACAAAAGTGTCCCCAAAAGAGAAACGCAATAATTTTCACAATAATCGATAACCCCTGCGCAATTTCATACTGTCCGAACACTCGAACAACAACGTATACGTACAGCCGCCCCATGATTTGATACCAAAACCAAAAAACCGCCACCAACCAATTGCAGTAATGCAGGATGAAAATATAAAAAATCAAACGGAAAACAGCGGAAAAATAATGAAAATAATTATGAAAGTGATGATAGAGATGATGAAAAAATAAATAAAGTTCCAAATCAACTGGCGGGATGTTGTCGATGTTGTCGTCGTCGTCATCGTGGTTTTCGACGTGTGGCGGTTGTGGATTCTCTACGACGGCTTTGGCGCTCACGCTGAAGATTTCGCCGACCGGAGTGAGCGAAGTGAAGTTGAAAGCAGCGGGGATGACGTAACTCTCGTTGTGAAACTTGTACCTGGAATTATTCGGTATTCGTCTCTGGACGTCGACCGTTTTCCCGTAAATGCTGATTCCGGCTAAATCGCTGTGGCTTTGTACGTTTAGCATCCATTCGTCGTGATTGTTCGAAATTACAATTTGAT